>JFGW01000046.1:0-162093 GCA_000729825.1 Epichloe sp. AL9924
ACTATAAAGCCCTAAAAAGTATTGTAATAAACTAAGGTTTTATATTTACTAGTCGTTTTTAGATAACTTTTTATTATTTTCTTATAAGTAAGTAATTACTTAGTATTACTTTTTATCCCTAAATAAATAGCTAAATAAAATATTTAAACTAGGTTTTAAAATACTATTTAAGGGCTTTTACTTATACTAAATAAACTAATTAAGTAAATAACCTATTAATAGTATAATTTATATATAATATAAGTAATTATATAATATATAGCTATATACTAGTAAAGGTATTATAAAGTTATAATCCTAGAGATTTATAGTAAGTAATTATAAATATCCCTTTAGTAAATAATTAAGCTAAAAGTAAAGTCTTAATACTAAGAGAAAAATATACTATAATTAAATAGCTTTTAAGTTAATAACTATATTTTACTCTTAATAAAGAATATTAACTTAAGATAATCTAGTAAGAAGCTAGCTATAAAGTATTTAGGCCCTTATAAGATTAGAAAAGTAATTAGAAGTTATAAATTAGTATATTAATTAAGGTTATTACCTAGGTATTAATTATATAATATATTTAATATTACTAGTTTTAAATCTTTTAAAAAGGACCTAATTAATATAAAAGATATATCTTTACTATAAGATAATATTAATAATAATAAATAAGAGTTTAAAGTTAAAAGAATTATTTTATATTACTATAATAAAAGGGATTATAAATATCTTATTAAATAAAAAAGCTATAATACTTTAGAGAATTCTTAGGTATTAAAAAGGGATTTTATTACTAAAGAAATTATTAATAACTATAAGTAATAGTTAAATAGTAAAGTTAATATAAAATAGTTAAGATTTATAAGTTAATATAATAAGATATTAAAAAATAAAGTTAATTTACTTAAATAAACTTAAATAATCTATTATATAGCTACTAAGTACTTATTTCTTTATAATAAAGTTAGTTACTAAAATTACTAGTTCCTTAGTAATAGTAATAGCTATAGTAACTATAAAGGTAAAGGCCTTAGAAGTGTTTTTATTATTAAAATCTCTCTTTTTATATATATAAATCTAAAGTTTACTAGGAAGTTTAATAAGACTAATATAAGTAAGTAAATTAGTAATATTAAGTATAAATTACTAGTAAGTTAATTAAGTATTAGCTATATATACTAAAAAACCTTACTAGTAAGATATTTTAGGCTATAAAGTAAAGAGAGTTTAAAATATTAATCTATATTTTAAGGTTTATAGTATTACTTAGTAATATTATTATAGTATATTTATTATATTTTACTTTATAAGTAATATTAGTAATTATTTAAGTATAGTAAATATATTCATACTTATTAGAATTCTTATAAAATAAAATAGTAATTTATAGCTTTTCTTTTACTTTTATAATAAACTAGTAGTAAATTAGTAATAATCTAGTACTTAAGTGATAAAATTATACTTACTTTATTTTAATAATAATAGCTACCTTTAGAAATAACTTTAATAAGTTTAAATAGCTTATTATAAAGCTAAATAATTTAAGCTAAGTACTACTAGTATATTAGTAATAAGTAAGTAAATTCTAAATAAAAAAGATATACTATAATATAGTTTTTATTATTTTAGAAGTAATAAGTATATTTTATTAAGTAGCTTATTAAATATTAGTAATAAAGAAGTAATAAGTAAGTAAAGAAGTTATACTTATAAATTTACTATATTTAGTAAGGAAGGGTTTCTTATTAATAAGGTATTTAGGAATATTATAAGTATTATTTTTGAGTAAGATATTTTATATTATTACTTACTAAGAGTAATATATATATAGAATTTTCTTACTTATTTAGCCTTTTAAAGTAAGTAAGGAAAGTAAAGTACTAATATAAATATTAAATATAGTTAACTAGCTATAAGTTAGCTATAATAAACTAGATAGAAAAATTATAATAATAAGAGAATAAACTTATAAGCTAGGTAAAGATAAAAACTAAGATAAAAGATAATAATAAATAATAATCATTAGAGACTAAAGAAAGTAAGTAATTACTATATAATAGTAATAAAAGAGCTACTACTTAGCTAATAAGGGTAACTTATAAGGTTAAGGGATATTATAGAAGAAAGAAAGTGTGTAAAAAAGGGGAAAATTAGTCTCTTTTATATTAACCCTAGATCCCTTAAGTAATCTAATATACTATATATATGTAATCTATAAATTATAATAATAATTATTAGCTTTACTACTTTTATATATACCTAATAGCTATAAACTTATAGTAACTTTAATATGAGCCCTTTAGTTAGACTATTTAGAACTATAATATTAAATACCTTATTTATTTAAACTAACTATAAAAATTAATATAAGTTATCTATTTTTTTTAGTCTAGCTATATAATAGGTAATAATATTTATTTTACTATATTAAAGCTATATATAGGCTACTATTTAGATATTACTACCTATAATAAGGGGGGTTATTTATAATTAGTAGTATTTTTATTATTATTTTATTTACTTATATATCTAAATATAAGGTAGCCTTATCTTATCTTTCTTTATAAGCTTTATTATAGTAACTATACCTTAAGCTAGTAGCTTTTTTTATAATTAAGGTTAATTATATATTAGGGAGGTATTATATTAGGAGTATAAAGATTAGAGATAGGATATTTATTAAAGTAAATTTTTAGAGAACCTTTAGGCTATATAAATAATAAAGAGGCTAGCTAGCTATAAGATAGCTATATACTTATAGAGTAAGGTATTTTATTAAAAACTATATATATTATTAGTGCTAGGTTAGAGATTAAACCCTTTATATACCTACCCCTAGCTAGTATTAATCTAGTACAGAGCTTTGTACTACACTACACTACATACTACACTACACTATATACTACACTACACTATATACTACACTACACTACATACTACACTATACTACATACTACACTACACTATATACTACACTACACTACATACTACACTACACTATATACTACACTACACTATATACTACACTACACTATATACTACACTACAAGGAGATTTTTTTACTACATGTAGTATTTGTAGTATTTTCTTATATTTAGTAATATAATAGCTTATACTAGCTTATACTAGCTTATAATAGCTTATACTAGCTTATCCTAGCTTATAATAGCTTATACTAGCTTATACTAGTTAATAAAAGCTAATGATAGCTAATAATACTTTATAATACTTTATAATATTATAAGTGTTAAAGTTTAATAAAAATAAAATAGTAAATAAATAATTTAAATATAAATATAAGTAAGTATAAGGAAATTACTATAGGAAAAGCTATAGTTTTTAATAACTTAGTATTTTAAGGTTTTTAAAAATATTAATAATATAAAAATGTTTTCTCTTTTATGTTTTTTAAAATAATAATAAAAGTAAAATAATAGTAATAATGTTTAAAAAAGTATATTAGGGGAAAACTAGACTAAACTAGGAAAAAACCCCTATTATACACTTATTCTAAGTTAGAATAAATATCTTCTAAAGATTTATTAGAAGAATCTTTAGAGATATTCTCAGAGGAATATTAAGATTCCTCTAATAGAGAGCTAAAGTAATCGTAAAGCTCTAAATATTGCTTAACTATAATATTATCCTCCTTTTGCTAATTCTTTAAAAGAATTAATTCCTTAATAGTAGAATGCTTTAAGGAAGTTCTTCTTTTTGTAATAATATTCCCTCTAGTAATAAAAGCACTTTTAATAGCACTAGAAGTAGCAGGAATAGCTAGATACTTTCTAGTAATTATACTTAAAATAGGGAAAGATTTAAGGTTATCTTCCCACCATTTAAAAATATCCTCCTATAATGATATTAGTAAATTAATATAATATTAGGGAACTCTAGCTTACCTTATCTTCTTTAGCTTCTAGCTTAGTAAAGGTAGAGATTTTGTTTTTTCTAGTTTTTTAAATCGATTTATCTCTCTTATTTATAAATAAACCTTTATATAGCTTAGAAGCTAGTTTAGGCCTTAGATTATTAAAAGTCCTAGGCTAACTAGGCCCTCTAATTTCCACTTGAAATTAGGTATTTTCTAACTCTGAATTTTTAGAGCCTAGGCTTTGATTAGCCTGATTCTCTTTATAGGTAGGTAAAATCCTAGTAAATCTATTAGTAATAATAATAATAATAATACTTACGAGTTATATTCTTTTTGTAAGTCTTCTAATAGCCTTATGCTAGTCCTTGCTTATAAGTTAAGCCTATCTTATATAGTAATAAGATTAAGCCTAGGATCTAGTAGTATAGCATATAAATAAGGCTTATAAAAGTAATAGTTATTATCTATATCTTATAGAAAATAATTACCTAGTTTATCTAAGCGTTTATTTATAGAGGCTATAAGGATCTTGCCTTGAGAGTTATAAACCTTCTATAATACCAATTAGTTAATATATAATAAATAAAGGGGAAACGGGAACTAAAGAGTAAAGACCTGACGAATATAGGCCTCTTAGTCCTCTTTTATATTAATAAGATATTTATATATCCTAATAATAAAAAGTAGGACTAAACCTAGAGTATTATACTTCTAGCTTTAAAGTATAATAGTAGGTTTATAGAAAATCTCTAATATACTACTTAAAGTTACTAAATCTGCCCATTCTTAAGCAGTGGGCATAGTATCTTTTATAGCAGCTATATTAGTCTCCCTATTAAGAAGAATAATAGCTTCCTTTAGCTATAAGGAAGTATTAATTATCTTATAGGTTGAATTCCACCTGTTTCATTAGCTATATATATAAAGGGATTAGTATTAAGTCTAATATAGTAAATAATATAATAAGAATTACTTACCTAGAGGAATTCTTATAATATTACAATTCTTAGCAATATAGCCTTCTTTTTTTGCCTTTTGTAGAGATTTTAGCCAAAGTTTATATAATCCTTGGTTATTCTTAATAAGAATAGCAAGTCTTTTAACTTTGCCTAGTAAACCTATAGAAATATTAGTAAACCTAATTATAAGAATTATAATAAATTACTTACTATTTGCTAAGGATTCAAATTCCTTAAAATCTTCCTTCTCTCTAATAGAAGAGATATCCTTAGTAGAATAGTAAAGATATTCACTATTTCTATAGGATTCTAGATCTTCCTTTAAAGAGGTTAATTTTATGAATTCAGTAATAATATCCTTTATAATAATATTAAAAACATATGCAATACATCGGATATTATATAGCTTATGAATAATACTATTATAATTCTTATTAATATAAGAAGTTACAAAAGTATTATTATTAGAGCTATTATCCCTAGTAAAACTATAAAAAGTTAGCTACTTTTAATAAAATCTATTAGTATAAGACTAATAACTTACCTAAGGATATACTTAGGCTCTAAACTATAATCTCTAATAAGATTGTTAAAGCATTAATAAATATAAGCCCTAGTATGAGAATTTAATAGATATTTAAAGCCTATAAGTTATAATATTAATAAATAAGAGTAAAATTAATTAGAAAAGGGAAATCTTACCTATAAGCTTATATTTAAGCTTAAAGCTAGGGCTAATCTAACTTGCTATAACTTCTAAGTAAGTCTTAGAATTTATAGAGGTCTAAATATCTAATTAAATAGATATAAGACCTTAATATTATAACTAATGTTGGATTTGCTAAATAATCTGATGCTTAGAGGAATTATATATAGAATTAATTCTATATATAATTGTTTGATAGTTTAGTAAGGAAGCTAGATTATTATTCCTAATATTAAGATTAGCTTTTATCCCTTAATAAAATTAAAGGAATACTTACCTAGAATAATATTCTAGTAATTCCTTAAAGGATTTACTATTTATAATAGTAAAAGAGATATTATTCTCTAGTATAAACTTAATAACTAGAGTAATAGCCTTTTTAGATAAAAATTCCTTAATAATTATATTATTTTAAGGCCTTTTTATAGAAAAATAAGAGGTTAAAGAGGCTTGTGTATTAGGTGGTGAATCTTATTAGATTTTAGGTACTAAGAAATAGTTAGTAAAAGGAAATAAAAGGAAAAAATTAAAAAATTACTTATAAGTAACCTTAAAAGGTTTTTTTTCTTCTAATTTAGAAGTAGCAACCTTAGGATGTTTAGCTTTATAGTGGCTAACACTATTAGAAGCTTAATATCTCTTAGCTTTATATTGAAAGCTATAAGAGCAGCTATCTTGTGTACAAAAGTATATAACTTCCCTCTCTTTATTATATTTAATTTTAGATAACTAAAAATTAAATAAATTATAAGTAAAAATATATGCTTTTAAAGTAAACTAATAGCTAGGTAAATTTTTAGGGGCTTTTTCGTATAATCCTAGAAGTCTAGTAGCTTTAACTTAGCTAGAAGACTTAGAACTATTATCTAAGATGCAAGACAAAGAGTCGAGGTTAAATTCCGACTTTTTTTCCGATTTTTCCGATTTTCCTGATTTTTTCTGATTTTTCTGATTTTTGTTTTTTAGGAGTTTTATAACTTATTTAAAGAGCAAAAAGATTATAAGAATAAGATTAAACACAAGTAATAGTAATATAGCTAGCTTAACTATATAAAGGTTTTTGTAAATGTTTTTTTTTAATTTACTAAGGTAAAAAGAAAAGAGAAAAGAAAGAAAGAAAAGAGAAAGTAAGGGAATACCCCTCCTTAAAATTTTTTTTGCTTAGCTAAGTAAGTGGGTTATAAATAACGTAATTAACTAAATAGTCTAATTAAACTAATCAAACTATTAGAGACCTATAAAAGACCCATATAAGACTTACTTTTAGACTTACTTTTTTAAATTTACTTTAAAAAATAAGAATAGTATACCTATAACTTTTATATTATATAAATCTAGCTAATTTATAGCTTTTTCTATAAATTTTACTAAGAAATAATTCATTTTTATTTATAAAATAATATTTTCTATACAAAGAATATTAGTTTTTAATATTATAGGTCTCTTATAGTTATATAATACTAATTATACTATATATATCCTATACTATATAATATAAAAAAAGTTATAAATTTATTATAATTAAATACTATATTTAAAAATAGTATATAATATTATATAATAAGTTATAAATTTAGAAGCTTTTATAATATATAAAGCTTTTTTTTAAATTATATTAGTAACTTTATATAAATATTTTTTCTTTTATTACTAATATATTAAGAATTCTTTTGTAATAATATTATAATATTAGAGTAATAAATTTTAAAAAAGTATAAAAGAATTATAAATATTATATATTAATTGTAATAAATTATCTATTTACCTAAGGTTTTTATATATTATAAATAAATATATTAGCTATTTCAAGCATGTTTTTTAGTTCTTTAATATAATTATTTTAATTTTTAATATATTATTTAGTACTATTTCTAAAGATATATATAGGGTACTTTTATAATAAAAAAGCACCTTTAATAAATAATAGAATATTAAGATTAGAAAAAATGGTATATTTATAATATAAACCCTTAGTATATATTAAAAAATTAAAACTTTTCAAATATTATAAAATATAGTCTATAGATACCCTATACCCTTACTTATAGCTATTATTCTAAATAAGGTAAAACTTTATAAATTTATAACTAAATAACTAAATTATAATAAAAAAACAGCTAATTTTAACTTTAATAAGAGAAATCTAAGGAATATTATAAGACTATATAGTACCCTACTTTCCTTTTTACTAATACTATATTTGTAGTATTTGTAGTATAGTATAGTATTTACTATACTACACTACATACTACACTACACTAAAATCTACTACACTATATACTATAATAAGAGTCAAAATACTACAAATACTACACTACATGCAAAGCTCTAATCTAGTAGTAACTGCGAGAATCTTAGCTATTACTTTGTTCATTTAACCTTACCACAAGTCGTGACACTTAATAAGTATATTATATCTCTTACCTTAGCCTAAGGTATTCTAGGCTACTAGAATTTATTTAACTTAATATTCCTTAATAAGCTTATTATTATCCTTTACTAGGACTTATTCTAGCCTTAGATAAGAGTCCTAAAGTTTCTAACTAAGGAGGGGGTTTTTTACTACTTTTTTAATAAGGTTTGTATAGAAAACTAAGTAAATATCTCTTAGGATATTAAGTTATACTATAAGAAGTGTAAGTACTTTTATAACTATATATTTTACTATAACTTAATTAAGCTTTTATAATAAATAGTTAATCTTAATATTCTTACGTAAAAGCTATACCTTATTACTAATATAAAACTATTTTACTAGCTATCTTAAAGCTAATATAATATCCTATTACTTTTATTATATATAAGCTATTATAGCTTATACTAAAAAAGTACTCTCTTATAGATATTTAAGGAACTATATATATAGCCTTTATCTTAGGTATAGTTATTAATAAGAATTAGTCTAGTTATAACTAAATAGGCTTTAAGTTATACTTATAAAGTAGCTTATTTAGACTAACTTCTATTACTAAAGAAAGCCTATTATTAATTATAAGTTAGTAAGTAATAAGATATTCTAGCTAATTAAATTATAAAAAGAAGACTATTACATATAATATTACTTATATCTCTTAATTTACTTACTTTATACTACTATTAGTCTATAGATAATAAGATATAAAAAGTAACTAATTAATCCTAACTAGGGAGTATAATATTATCTAAAATATTCCTAGTTAATCTAACCCTTAATCTATAATAATAGATTAGGGAAATTCTTAAAACCTTTACTATACTATTTTAAACTATTTTATATACTCCTTAGCTTTAATAAAGGTTATAGCTTCTAACTATATAAACTTTAATAGCCTATCTATAATAACTATAAGGTATTATAGCCTCTCTAAGAATACTACTAGTAAATTTATTATAAAGTTAATAGAGATCTAAGACTAAAACTAATTAGGGATAGGTAAGGTTTTAATAAGCCTTAGTACTATTAATAACTCTTATAATTACTAAAGTAATAGTAATTATAAATAAAATAAGTAATATCCTATTCTAATAAAACTACTATTATAAAATTTAAAATATAGTATTATACCCTAAGTGCCTTACTACTAGTAAATTATAGTATTATTTGTTAAAAATAAGACCTATTTTTAGCCCTTTCTAGTCAAAGGACCTTTTTATTACTAGCTTGCATAGCAAGCCTAATAGCTATACTATAGCTATTAATAGTCGCGCAGGTGACCGTTAATAGCCACGTTATAGCTATTAATAGTTGCAACTAACCGTGTGAATAACTAATTCTAATTAATTATAAATTATTTAATTACGTTATAGCTACAAGCGTAGCCACAACCACACCACTAGTAATTAGGTAAGCTAGGGTGACGTAAGCAGGTTACCCTATATATAGGTTACCCTATAGCTATCTTTAATAGCGATTTTCTCTTTAACTAGAGGTTATACAAAAGTTTTATATATAGCAAATTAAAGCTAGAAGACAGGGCTTTCTTTTTATATAGGAATATTTATTAGACTAAAAGTTAGTGTATATAGGTTGCTAGTTTGTATAGTAGTAAGTTAATTTTTTAATTTTTACATACAAATGAATTTTATAGAAAATTAAAAGTGGCCCTTAAGACCCTTTTAGTAGCCCGGATCCACTAGTATAGTTAGTGGGTATATAAGAGGAAGAAGATCTTTTTAATCTAGCTAACCTAGCTAGACCTCTTAATCTAAATAGCCGCATTGCCCGCATAACGTAACTAAAATCAATTATATTACTCTATTAGTTATTATAAAAGCTATCTAAATTAGAATTCAATAGTGATATTAGCCATAACCTTCTGTTGCGTTGCGTTGATTAATTCAACGTGGTGGTTCTACTGGTCCCTGACCGTAGAGCTCACACTTGTATAGCTGTTGCTAGCTGGTAACTAGCTCCCTATATTTTAAGAGGTTATAAGCCTGGTATCTATTACTATAGATTCTTTTTAGGTCGCTTTATGTGCGTTTATAGAAGACTTCCCTTCTATAAAAAAGGAAGGACCCGCGAGATAGAAGCTATTCCCTTCTATAAAAAGGAATTATTATAGTTATAGAAGACTTCCCTTCTATAAAACAGGAAGCGCGCGAGCGATATAGAAGCTTTCCCTTTTATAAAAAGGAAAATTAGTGGGTTATAAAAGACTTCCCTTCTATAAAATAGGAAGATGGATACTAAATCAAAGGGGAAGGGGGCCTAATCGCCCCCTAATCTTAGTGCGCAAGAGGTTCTAAATAACTAGCTAAAAGAGCAGGCTATTAAGCAACGAGCAACTATAGACTAGTTATTAGAGAAGCTAGAGAGCCTATCTATAGCTGTAAATAGTTATATAGAGGGTGTGGAAGCTGCTAAACCCGCTAGTCAGCAGCAAGTTTAACAGCCTATTCATTAAGATAAGGCACCTAAATCTAGCTCTGTATAAGCTGCCTTTAATAATTTAATTATTAAGGAATTTAATAAGAGGGTTAATAGCTTCCTAGAGACTGCTAAGCTTAAAGGAGCTGAAACTTTCGATTAATAGAAACAAGCCCTAGCTATCTAATTTAGAGCATTAGGCATGCCTGATTTTCTAGATAATCCGGAGGTTTCTAGGGCGCTAGGGGACGCTGACTAAGCTATTATCCTTATGTTATTAAGGGATAGTTGTACGGAAGGCCCCTAAGCCGCTATAACTTGGCAAAAGTTACCTAAAGAAGCCTATAATTTACTTATACGGCAATATTCTTATAGCGTTAAAATCCAGAGGGGGTCCCTATATTTAGACTTTTATAACCTAAATTTTTAAGGTTATAAGGGGACCCTAGAGTCCTTTAATGCGGTCTTTAATAATCTACTAGCTAGATTATTCATTTTAGGGGTCCTAATTAATCCTATAAATTAACCTTCCCTTAGTGGGCTAAGAGGTAACGATTTAGCATGCGTATAAATAGGGCTATAGGGGCTCCCTTAGATGCCCTTAATCTTTAATTTTTAATAGCAGACCTTCTAGCTAAGCAGAGGGATAAGTCATCTATAGTATCCAAAGCCCTGAATTATAGGGCTAAAGACCTAGAAAAGGGTGCTAAAGATAAGGAAAAGGAACCTAAAGGTTAGAAGAAGAAGAAAGAAGGCTCTAAAGAAAATAAGGGCTTTTCTAATTCTAATAAGAAGAAAAAGAAGTAAAAGGGTTAAAAATCAGATAAAAAGGATAATAAAGAGCCTATAGAGGGTTCTTTTATGCTAGGAAATTACAACCTTTCTAACGGAGACCTTAATCCGCATAAGAAACCTAGCAGTCACAAGGCTAGTTATAAGAGCTCTAGTAATAGTAGCTCTGATTCTAGCTCTAGTAATTCGGACAATAATGACGAAAAACAAGCTATTATATCTATTAATAGCTTTAATTATCACTACAAAGACATGAAAAAAGCCCTATTATATAATATAAGTTTTACTATATATATAGTTAATTCTAGGGAGGTTTTTCGGGATTATACCTCTTTTAAAAAAGGGGAATCTAACCCTATTATAACTAGTAAAGGTCCTATCTTTCCTAAGGGATATGGTAGTGCTACTTTTGAGGTCCTATATTAAAAGAATCCTAATAAATATAGGACCTTAGTACTAAAAGATACTCTATATTTTCCTTAAATAGATGTTAATATACTTAGTGGTCTTACGCACTATATATCTAGAGGTTGCCTTATAAAAAACCTACTTTATCTTAAAGATAGGTCTTATATTGCTGCCCTAGATATAGAAAAGCATGGGTTTTTCTTTTACATTAAAGACTAAATTACACCTAAGTTATAAAAGGGTCCCCATGGTAGTAATACAAAGACTTATTATATCTAACCTTTTACCTATACTAGCTTTAGGGGTTTTAGCTACCCTATAGAGGTTTAAATTCCCTCTAAAAAGCCAGATTAGGCTTCTGATTTAGACAAAATCGCTAAAATCAACAAAGATAATGATATTAAAGAGATTGTACGGGATAACTTAGAGGAGTTAGTCCCTTCTCCTACGCCTATAGCCCTAGGTTAGGTCCCTTATAAATCTAAGGATATAGATTTAGGGGTCTTAGAGGGCCTTAGTGAAGGAAAAAGGTCCCTAATACCTCCCTAAGAGGCCTATATTCCTTAAGGGGCCTAGTAAAGGACTAGTGGAGAGGGCCCTAATCTAGATCCTAATTTAGGCCCTAAAGACTCTTAATATTAACGGGTACTAGAACTAGCTAGCCTATGGCACGTATAACTAGGGCACTTAGGGCTTCCTTTGCTAAAGAAAACAAGCTTAATTACTAAAGGTATCCCTGATTTTTCTAAAATTAAGGATAAGGACTTTAAATATATAGCTTATAATTAATCTAAGGTAGTTAGAAGACCAAGGAAATTAGCTATCCCTAACCCCCCTAGAGCTCTAGATTGAATAGAGGGGGATACGCTAAAAATCAGTCCCACGCCGTATAATAAACAGTTAATTTGCCTATTTCTAGTTAACTAAAAGACTAGATATAAGTGGGTGTTCTTATTACCTAATAAGGAAGGCCTAACTGTTTATAGGGCTATTAAAGGCTTCTTTAGAGGGCTTAAAAATTAACTAGGTTAATATCCTAGGCACCTTCACTTTAATGGGGGTCTAGAAATTAATTCTAGTTATTAGACTTAGTTAAATTCTAAAGGGATTAAATTTATAACTTCTAGTCCCTATATCTATAAGTAAAATGGATTAGCAGAGCGTTTAATTTAGACTATTCTAGACCGATTAAGGGCTACTATTTAGTGGGCAAAATTACCGTTATATCTATGGTGTTTTGTATTACCTGCAGTTATTAACCTAGTTAATATAACTGCTAATACTATAAAGGATAAAAGCCCTAAATAACTACTAGTTAGGGAGCTAAATTAGCCCTATATAACTGATATTAGTAGTATTAGAGCTATAGGATCTCACTGTGAGATTCTAATCCCCCTAGAAAAACAACCTAAAGCCTAGAAGTTAGTAGCTAGGACTATCCCTAGAAGATTATTAGCTATACTAGGTTCTAATACCTACCTAGTGTATATCCCCTCTAAAAGGCTAGTTATAAAGACTAGCTTTATTAAGATTATAGAACCTATAGGTCCTGTCTCTAAAGAATTACCTAGGCTTTCTATAGGGGATAACCCTTTAGAGGGGGTAAATGATTTAGAAAATTAAGATCTAAATTAAGGTTTAAAGGATTACCCTATAGACAACATAGGGGACCCTATAGGTCCTATATAACCCCCTAAAGGTCTAATTCTAGTGGTTCTAGAGGCCCTAGACAAGGCGCCTACCACATCTTAACTAGGAAATTAGATTTTGACTCCGGACCCTAATTTTAACTAAATTACCGACTTTAACCCTAATATTAACCCTATGGATGTTAATATTAGTACACCTTCTTCTCTAGATTTCGTTAAAGAAATCTGCTTTAAGGTATAGGAGAAGCTAAAGGAAAACAACCCTATTAGCCCTAAACCTAAGACCTAGAAGTAAGCTATATCTAGCCCTAATAGGGATAAATAGATAGAAGCTACGTATAATGAATTTAAATAGCTTCTAAAGGCTAGTACTTTTAAATTTATAGGGAAAGACTAAGTACCTAAGGGCTAAAAAGTACTAAAGAATAGGCTTGTTTATAAGCTTAAAAAGGATAAAGAAAATAATCCTTTAAAATATAAGGCCTAACTTATTACTAAGGGATTTATGCAAATTAAAGGTCTAGATTATCTAGAGACCTTTATAGCCATAAGCATTCCCCCTAGCTAGAGGATTTTACTAGCCCTAGCGGCTTAGAATAACTAGGAAATCGAATAGGTTAATTTTATAGGGGCTTTTCTTAATAGTAAGCTTTAACAACAGATTTATATAGTTATTCCGGACGGATCCATTAAATTCCTTGAAGCAAATCCTAAACTAGCTAAATTAGCTAGAAGTTTTGGCTATAAACCTTCTAAAGATTAAGTAATTTTATTACTAAAATCTTTATATAGCCTAAAATAGAGCTTAAGGGAGTGGTAACAAGCACTAATAGTAGTGCTAAAGTCCCTAGGATTTAACCCTCTTATATCTAACCTAGCTATATTCTTTAATCCCTCCACTAAAACCTTTATTATTATATATATAGATAATTGTCTTCTAATTAGACCGGATTTACCTTATATCTAAAGGCTTAAAAAGGAACTTTATAAAGTCTATCTAATAGAAGATAGGGGGCCTGCTAAATTCTTCTTAGGGGTTTAAATTGTATGAATAGAATACTAAAAATTCACTAATCTTAGTATATCTTAGAGGCTTTAAATTGATTTAATATGCTAGATAGTAAGCCTATTAGCATACCTCTTTAGCTAGGCGTATTAGCTACGCAAATAACTAAGCTTTTAATAGCTAGCGAAATCAAGCTTTATTAGTGTATTATAGGGACTATAATATACCTAATGTTGCTTATAAGGCTAGACGTGGCCTTTACACTTTAGTGGCTATCTATAGCACTAGCTAGCCCCTATATAGAGCACCTAAAAGTAGCTAAAAACCTGCTTAGGTACCTATTAGGGACTAAATTCCTTGCTATTATTTATAGGGGAGACCCTAAAGGTATAGCTAGCAAAAGCGTAATAGGTTATTGCAATAGTGATTTTACAGGGGATAAAAAGACCTCTAAATTAACCTACGCTTATCTATTTAAGCTAGCTAGCGGACCTATTAGCTAGAAATCAAAGAAAGCTAGTATAATAGCTCTATTAACATTAGAAGCTAAATCTAACGCTATCTACGAGACCTTCTAGGAGCTACAGTGGCTTTAGGGCTTATTTAAGGAGCTAAAAACCCCTATTTCTCCCCCTATATAGATATTCTGCGATAATTAAGGCGCTATAACCACAGCCTATAACCCTGCCTTATATAGCCATACTAAGCATACTTTACTAAAGTTTAACTATATTAGGTAATAGGTATTAGCAGGTTTAGCTAAGATTAAATATCTAGATATAAAGTTAATACCTATAAATAGTCTAATAAAACCGTTATCCGTACCTCTTTATTAGGCTTTTATTAAGCTTATAGGGCTTAATAACCACTAAAAACTAATAACTAATTCCCTTTAATAGGGAACCAAAAACAATGCCAAAAAAGGGAGCTATATTTAATAATAGCTAGGAATTTAAAAAGGGGGTCTTTTATCTTTTCCTGTTTTTTCCCTTTTATCTATTATTATCTAAAAGTTATTGTTTACCCTATAGTCTCCTTGTACGCTTTTAATTGCCCTTAATGTAATTCTTTTGTAGAGGGGGTGTTAAAAATAAGACCTATTTTTAGCCCTTTCTAGTTAAAGGACCTTTTTATTATTAGCTTATATAGCAAGCCTAATAGCTATACTATAGCTATTAACGGTCGCGTAGGTAACCGTTAATAGCTATATTTTAGCTATTAATAGTTATAACTAACCGTATAGATAACTAATTCTAATTAATTGTGAATTATTTAATTGCGTTATGGCTGCAAGCGTAGCCATAACCACGCCACTAGTAATTAGGTAAGCTAGGGTGATGTAAGCAGGTTACCCTATAGCTATCTTTAATAGCGATTTTCTCTTTAACTAGAGGTTATATAAAAGTTTTATATATAGCAAATTAAAGCTAGAAGATAGGGCTTTCTTTTTATATAGGAATATTTATTAGACTAAAAGTTAGTGTATATAGGTTGCTAGTTTGTATAGTAGTAAGTTGATTTTTTAATTTTTACATACAAATGAATTTTACAGAAAATTAAAGGTGGCCCTTAAGACCCTTTTAGTACCCCGGATCCACCGATATGGTTAGTGGGTATATAAGAGGAAGAAGATCTTTTTAATCTAGCTAACCTAGCTAGACCTCTTAATCTAAACAGCCGCATTGCCCGCATAACGTAACTAAAATCAATTATATTACTCTATTAGTTATTATAAAAGCTATCTAAATTAGAATTCAATAGTAATATTAGCCATAACCTTCCGTTGCGTTACGTTAATTGATTCAACGTGGTGGTTCTACTAGTCCCTGACCGTCAGAGCTTTGCATGTAGTGTAGTATTTGTAGTATTTTAACTTTTATTGTAGTATATAGTGTAGTAGATTTTAGTGTAGTGTAGTATATAGTGTAATGTAGTATTTACTACACTACACTATAAATACTATAAATGTAGTATTAGTAAAAAAAAAAGTAGGGTATTATATAGTCTTATAATATTCCTTAGATTTCTCTTATTAAAGTTAATATTAGCTGTTTTTTTATTATAATTTAGTTATTTAGTTATAAATTTATAAAGTTTTACCTTATTTAGAAAAATAGCTATAAGTAGGGGTATAGGGTATCTATAGACTATATTTTATAATATTTAAATTCTTTTAATTTTTAAATATATACTAAGGGTTTATATTATAAATATACTATTTTTTCTAATATTAATATTCTATTATTTATTAAAGGTGCTTTTTTATTATAAAAGTACCCTATATATATCTTTAGAAATAGTACTAAATAATATATTAAAAGTTAAAATAATTATATTAAAGAAATATAAAATATTTTTTAAATAGCTAATATATTTATTTATAATATATAAAAACCTTAGGTAAATAGATAATTTATTAGAATTAATATATAATTTTTATAATTCTTTTATACTTTTTTAAAATTTATTACTTTAATATTACTATATTATTACAAAAGAATTCTTAAAATATTAGTAATAAAAGAAAGAATATTTATATAAAGTTACTAATATAATTTGAAAAAAAAGCTTTATATATTATAAAAGCTTCTAAATTTATAACTTATTATATAATATTATATACTATTTTTAAAAATAGTATTTAATTATAATAAATTTATAACTTTTTTTATATTATATAATATAGGATATATATAGTATAATTAGTATTATATAAATATAAGAGACCTATAATATTAAAAACTAATATTTTTTTTATAAATAAAAATGAATTATTTCTTAGTAAATTTATAGAAAAAGCTATAAATTAGCTAGATTTATATAATATAAAAGTTATAGGTATACTATTCTTATTTTTTAAAGTAAATTTAAAAAAGTGGGTCTTTTGTGGGCCTCTAATAGTTTGATTGGTTTAATTAGACTGTTTAGTCAATTGCGTTATTTATGACCCACTTACTTAGCTAAGCGAAAAAAATTTTAAGGAGGGGTATTCCCCCGCTTTCTCTTTTTAGTATAAGCTATTATAAGCTAGTATAAGCTAGTATAAGCTATTATAAGCTAGTATAAGCTAGTATAAGCTATTATAAGCTAGTATAAGCTATTATAAGCTATTATAAGCTATTATAAGCTATTATAAGCTAGTATAAGCTATTATAAGCTATTATAAGCTATTATAAGCTATTATATTACTAAATATAAGAAAATACTACAAATACTACAAAATACTACAAATACTACATGTTGTAAAAAAATCTCCTTGTAGTGTAGTATGTAGTGTAGTGTAGTACAAAGCTCTGCTGACCGTAGAGCTCACACTTGTACAGCTGTTGCCAGCTGGCAACTAGCTCCCTACATTTCAAGATTATTAAATAAGGGTTATTATAAGGGGTTTTTATGCTAGGATCTAAGTATAGCCCCTAAACTAAAGTGCCTTATATATACTTATAGAATAATTTATAATTTATTCCTTTATTAATACCTTAGAAGAAAACTTCTAAGCCCCTTTCTAAATAGCCTTTAGTTAAATACTATATATAGGGTCTATTATAATAGCTTAGTCCTATAGAGTTTAAAGATACTTAGTAATAAAGAGAGCCTCTCTCTCTAGTAGTAAAAACATATATATAAGGTATAAATCTAGGTTAGTGCTATCCCCTTATATATCTAGAGATAAGGAGAATTATATAATAGTAATTAGCTATAAAATATATCCTGTTTTTAAGGCTAATTTATTCTAGTCCTATTCCCTTTAGGAAAGTATATTAGGCTATTATACCTATATACTAGGTCTATAGTAAAGGTAAAAGTTTAATAATATAAGTATATCTACTTACCTAGCCTATTACTTTAATATTAACTAAGGGGATATAAAGTACTTTAAATTCTTATAGTCTATATAAATTAAAAATAAATAGAATACTCCCTAAAGCTTTACTAACTATACCTTAAGGTATAAGATAATAGCTAATAGTTCCTTATTATGAATTATATAATTCCTTTATAAGAGTATTAGGCTAGTAAAATAGTAAGTAACTAGATATAGAATATTATTAGGACTTTATTATAAGAGGTATTTACTAAGGGCTATGCTTAAATAATTAGCCTTTGCTACTATAAGATAGTCTAGATTCTATTATACTAAGACTAGATATATAATAAAGATATCCTTTAGCCTTTAAATTACTTTTCTTAAGTCCTTATTAAAATAGAATATTCTTCTTTATTAGTTATATTAGGGAAGCTACTAGTTTAGAAAAATCCCTAATAAAGTAATAATAAAAGTTTATAAATCCTAGGAAGCTATAGACCCCTTATAGCTTTATAGGTATTACTTACTCCCTTATAGCTATAACCTTTATAGGATTTAAATAAATTAAATATCTTACTATAATAATATACTCTAGGTACTAGACCTCTTTTATAGTAAATATAGATTTATTAAGGTCTAAGTAAAGACCTATAGCCCTTAAGTAGCCTAGAATTTATTAAACCTTAGCTATATAATCCTTCCTTAACCCCCTAGAGTAAATAAGTATATTATTAAGATAAGCTATAATAAAATCCCCTAAGGTATTCCCTAAGGATTTATTTATATAATACTAAAAGGTTATTAGTATACTTACTAAGCTAAAGAGGTAGACTAGCTACTTAAATAATCTAAACCTTATATAAAATACTATAAGGTACTCCTTACCCTTAGCTATCTATAGCTTATAAAATACTATATAGATATTTACCTTAGCAAACTAATATACTTAAAATAGGGAGTAAAGTATCTCCTTAATTAGTAAGAGAGAGTAATAGTTTTATACTATTATCTTATTAAGAGTATAGTAGTTTATATAAAAATACTATCCCTCATTTACCTTTTTAATAAGGAGAATAAGAGCTATAACTAATAAGAAGCTAGTATAAATCTAACCCTTATTTATTAAGTTTATAATCTAGTGCTAAATCTCTAGGAGTTAATCCTATAGTATATTATATAATAGTCCCTATAGGAGCATTAGTTTAAACCTATCTAGGTTCTTATATAAATATATATAGTAATTAAGAGAACCCCTATAGGGGGGTAAACTATTAGCTTTAGCCTTATTAAAAAGGTCTATAAAGTCTACTAATTCCTTAGGTAATATTAATATATTAGGAACTATTAGCTTTAACTTAGGTACTATAATTTATAGTATTATTATTATCTTCTTTAAGCTTATAGTAATAAACCTTATAGTAGTATCCTTATTTTATTATGCCCTATAAGCCTTAGTAATATAAAGGGATTTAATAATTCCTTATACTAGTACTTCTAACCTATAGATAAAGGCCTTAAAGATATAAAGGCACTTTATTACTTTAATAACTAGTTATTACTTTGCTACATAAATAACTATATTACGCTACTCTAACTAGGTGTTATAGACTAGCCCCTAGGTAACTGCAGTAGGGCATTAATATAATATTAAGAAACTTCGGGAGGGAAGAAGGAAAGGTAAAAGACCTGTTCCTATAAGTGCCCCTTATACCCCCTAACTACCTTATATTAGCCCCCTTTTTGCATCCTTACTAACTTAGAACTATCCTCACTTACATGCACTATAGTAAATACTTAGGCAAAGCCTAAGCCCTTATACTAGGGCATTTTAAATATTATATCCTAGGTAAGGCCTATAATAATATATAAATATATAGATAACTCCTAGCTATTTGTATTAATTCTAGTATATACTATATAAGTTATAGAAAATATAACTTCCTTAACTTACTTCCCCCTCCTTTTTATTTTTACTATAGTATAAATATACCTTTATTTTAGTAACTATATAAGCTCTAGGCTAAGTTACTTTACTACTAATATGCTTATAGCACTATAGTAATTATAGCTATAATTAATCTAGATATTAATATAATAATATATATTAAAAAGTATAGGAATTAAGAATAGTAATTAGTTTATATATTAGGCTATATCTTACTTTATCTCTATATAGCTATAATAGTTATCCTATATTATAGTAGTTAAGTAGCCTATTTACCCTTATATAAGACTTTACTTAGGAGCTACTTATTTTCTATAAGGGAAATATTTATCTCCTTATTTACACTTTCCTTATTTACCTTATATAAGTTAAAACTAACCTATAAATAATAAAATAAAAAAAGTATACTCCTAGGTATAGTAGTTCTTAGACTTATATTATAAGTAATATTTCTCTTAATAGTACTTTACTAACTTTACTTTTAATACTTATTTTACTTACTATATATTTATGGTAAGCTTTAGTCTCTTTTTTTTCTTAGCTAGTTAGTTTTACTTCCCTAGCTAAGTGCTAGCTATATAGACTTTAGTTATTAGTATATCCCCCTTATAGTTAGTCTAGGGTATAAGTTTAGCTTATTATAGCTTATATTAAAACTAATACTTATTCTCTATAGTAAAGGCCTTAATATTAACTATAATTTTATAATATTATATAATAGCTATATACTAAATATTCTAGCTAATACCCTAACCTATACTAATCTCTCTTAAATACTTATTAAGTATATATTAAAGCTTTACTACCTTTATATTATCCCCTTAATATTTCTTTTTTACTAGTAAAAGCTTTTTTATAAAGTAAATAAAGAAAGTAAAAAATAGCTTTCTTAGGCCTTATTCTAGCTAGTTAAGCTTTAGAAAGCTATTTTCTATTTATATAAGTTAGAGAATATAGTCCTAAGGTATTTTAAGAAGTTAGTAAGGTTAAAACTAATAATATTACCTTACTTAAAGTAAGTTATTACCTAGGATTAAACCTTAGGGAATAGGTTTTAGTAAATAAATATTTACCTATTTTTCTTAGTATCAATAAAGTCTTTATTTACTTATAACTTATATTTTATTAAAAGCCTTTATATAGTAAATAAGGCTTTATTACTATTATATAAGTTACTTATAAGAATTAGTTTTTATCTTACTTTAAGTATAGTTAAGGCTAGGTTAAAGGTAAGAGATAATATAAGGTTAACTACTAGGGCACTAGGCTAGGCTATTAGAAGTAATTAGGTTAAAGGTCTTATATTATTTACTATTACTTATTATTAGAGATATATAAGCTTTACTATTTACTTATTTATTAGAAGTTCAAGTATTTTAAATAAGGCCTATTAAGCTACTAGTAGCACTATAGTATTAGATTAGGGAGTTAATATCCCCTAGCTAGGTTAATCTTATAGTTAAAGTATACCTATTATATTTATTAATATATCTATTAGTATATTTATTATATATTTTAGTAGCTATTATAAGGACTAAAGGAAGTTTCTTAATTATTATAGACTAGCCCCTAGGTAACTATAATAAGGTATTAATATAATATTAAGAAACTTAGGGGGGGAAGAAGGAAAGGTAAAAGACCTATTCTTACTAGTGCCCCTTATACCCCCTAACTACCTTATATTAGACCCCTTTTTGCATCCTTGCTAACTTAGAACTATCCTTACTTGCATGCACTATGGTAAATGCTTAGGCAAAGCCCAAGCCCTTATAGCATTAAAATTATTAAAGATTATACTAATAGGAAGGTATAGCTTAATTAGAAGTCCTATGAGGATAAAGCTACTATTAAATTTAATATAAAGATCCTATAATAAAGGCCTATAGCTCTAATAACTACTATATTACTAAACCTTTTTAAAGGAGAAGTTAGCATATAAGATCTAAAGAGATATTAATCTCTAATTAAAACCTTACTATATCTAATAATAGTCTTAAGACCTAATATTACTTTTATAGCTTTATAACTCTTATAATACCTATAAAACCTAGGGCTATAGTATATAGAAGTAGCTAAAAAAGCCCTTAAGTATAGGTATATATAGGTAAATTTAGTAATTAAATATAGTAATAATAACCCTAAATTAAAAGCATATAGTAATACTTTCTTTACTAATAATACTATAATATAAAAGAGCTTATAAGGCTATATTATAAAGCTCTTTAAAGAACCTATGCTTTTTAAAGTAAGTAAGTAAGCTACTATAATAACTTTATTAACTAAAGTAAAGCTCTTAGTGCTTTCTTACTATAGTAAAGAGCTTATAGCCTTTAGATAATTATATTAAGAAGTTAGGCTATACCTAGGTAATAATATACTTAAAATTAAATATAATAATATATAAATAATATATAAATAATTTGCCTTCTTAAGGAAGAGTTTATTAAGCTTATTATAAAGCTTTAGTATATAGATATTTATTACTACTAGCTTTATTAAGAGATTATAAAAGAAACCTTTAATATTACCTAGATTATTACTAAAGAGATAATTACTAATAGCCTTATAAAGCCTCTTATAGGGAATGCTTTTATAAGCTTTTATAAGGTATTAAGGCTTATATAACTACTCTCTAGTATACTTAGTAAAAAACCTAAAGAATAAGTATTATATAATAACCTTAATTTAAATAAGATTATAACTAATTAACTATATTTTTATACTATAGAATTAATTTAAATACTATAAGATTAATTTAACTAATTTTATTAATTTAGATTTATTATAAGGAACCTTAAATAAGGTCCCCTAGGGGGGTATATTATACCTATAAGGGCATAATTAATCCTTACTATATAATAGTCTAGCTACTTAACTAGCTAAGATAAGAGTCTACCCCTAGCTAGTTATTTTCTATAATCTCTATAACTATATAGTATGTTCTAGCACTGTATTAGTACCCCACTGATAGTAAAGGTACTTAGGTATTTAAGCTGTAGTCCGCACCCTCTTATAGGGTCAGATAACTCAATAGATGCGATCACATTGAACCCTAGCTTCGCGGTCTAACAGGTTTTACGGAGGGTTAAGCGGGGAACCCTGTCATGCCCAGTGCGTCAGCATAGCCGGAGCTGCCGATCATTGGCTGTAGGTAGGCATATTCTCAAAAGGTGACCACTACTGCATTAGCGTAATCCCTTTTACCAGGATGTTGCGCTGAAGCCACCACAACATGACAGAGTACGAGCGGCTGAGATAGACCGAACGGTGGGCCTGACGCTAAGAAAGCCCTTGCCGTGTGCCACTTATTCGGTGGTCACATCCAAACTGCACAGGACCAAAAAGGCGTCTGACCAATACGTGTCCAGCAACGTCTAGCCGCGGAAATCCCGCCTAACGAGGGCTTCAGAAAGCCACCGATTGAACGAAGGATGGCAGGCGCTTAGTATAAATGATGGCTAGTCTAACAGTCATGGGTCCTTAATACCTGCACAGACATCTTTATCCACCTTCCTATATAAATATCCCTTTTCACCCTTAGGGTTTCATTCCAACAACAGCCTCTGACAGACTAAAAAAAAAGTCACAAATTCATTTGACATACGTCTCACAATTCGTCCGACGTTTACCGCTATATAGACCTCGAGTGAGTATCTTCGCTAGACATACTTCTCATGGATGACATGGGCGAAGTCCAGGGAAAATATGTGTCAGCGACTTATTGAGACAACTGAGCATAGATGCGGGCATAGAATTGACTCGCCCGGAACTGTCAGGGAGCTCAATGGCTGCAACAATTGCGGTATCATCCAGAAAACAAACCAATTGGGCAAGACAACTAAAAGAGATCCATGCCCTGACTGTATCGCCACTGGTCTTTGGGTGAAGAAAGATGGAAAGTGGGAGAAAGCTTAAGCCGCTGCCAGGGAGTGAATAAGAATTGTGGAAGACGGCCGAAAGCCAATTAATTAGAATTTGCTTTCACAGATTTAAGTCTCTCCCTAGCCTGATGAGAAATGGATTTCTGTATGGTTGATGTGAAATTTTCAATCCGGGGACGGGCAGCCATCTGCAATATTTACATTATCCAGAGCACAGAATTCAAATGGGTGGGATACCTCGGCTGACGTAAGACAATGTAGCCTTAAAATTTAGGCATCATAACCACGAATTCATTTCTTTGTTTAACCAACCTCCCCCTGGCTCTCCCCTTCGCCCTCCCTTTCTTCTCTTTGCCCACCCCCGTAATATGTACAGCACAATTTTTGCCATACCTTTGTTTCAAATTCCTTGCATTTCATCCTTATTATGAGTATCCAACAGCAGTTTCCTGATGTGCACTGGATCTGGAAAGGAGGCATCTCTTTCGTCTATGAGGTTCATCCTCGCATCGTGGTCAAGGTCCCGAAATCCGGAGAGTTTGAGAGAGAGCAATTTCGAAAAGAGCTCAAGATCTATGGAATATTTTCACAACATCCTCCCTGCCCTTCCGTGGTGCAGTGTTTCTTCTACTCAGACAACGGCGTTTTCCTGGAGTACATGCGAGGTGCAACCCCTATTGGTATTTGACAGGTGTGTCTGCTAACTGCGTTACTAGATATCTCCCTATGTTCCAGGATACAAGACAATCATGTCCGAGACCAGGAAACTACGATCGTTATAAGAGTGGAAAAGCTAGAGCCTCTACCCCTACGAAAGGAATGGATGAACGACCTTGCTCAGGCCGTCGCTTTCCTTGAATCACTTAACCTCGCTCATGGCGACCTACGACCCGAAAATATTCTCCTTGATCGTAACCGGTTAAAGATATCGGATTTCGATTGCACGGCGGGAATTGGGACAGAATTCGAAGCTTGCATAGCCCCTTATGGAAGATTACTAAATGACAACGAGCCGGACCAAGGACGACGTGGCACTTCGGGCTTCCTTGGTCCTCGAACAGAGCAATTCGCTCTTGGTTCCTTGTTTTACTTAATTAACTATGGCTTTAAGGTTTACGGAGATCGATGCCTTACCGAGGATCCTAAGGAGCATGGGCCTAAGGTCGTTGACTTACTGCAGAACATGGAATTTCCGACACTAAATGGTGATCCTTTACTTGACGATATTATCAATAAATGCTGGCATAATAAATATGCCACGATTGCGGAATTGGCAACATACACAGAGATGCTCCTTTCTAAAAGAACTAATAAGAAAGAGACTAACGCCGAAAGAATCCCTATCCCCCGATGGCGTATTGTTCTAGGCCGTGTAATTCGTGGGTTATGGGGCAGTTTGAGATATTGGTGGGCGCTAGTGGTCTGTCGTAGCCGCGAGGTCGCCAGCCCTGATGTAACCGATTGTGAAGAACCGAATGGGTATAGGTATGATATGGATCAAAATCCCTCAACAGAGAATTTCGCTTCGAAAAAAACATTCTGTCAGAATCTGGAGAGGCGTGGACTTCTTCGTATGCTTTCTTCGGGAGAGCCTGAGCAACTTGGATTTACTTTCGAGTGGTACAGGTACAGCTGCTGAGGTAGGGTGACTGAACAAGCCTTAGGAGGTAGTGAGGGATGGTAAAGGACAGCAACAGTCTCAGGGAAATCTACCAACTACGCATAAGGTCCATGATTAGTTCCAAGTTGACGGATATTATCAGTGTGAGGATCAAGCCAAAGGAAGGCTCAGCTAGAACCCATCACATCTATGGAGATGGCACTGGTACCATGAAAGTGCATGACAAAAGGGAATGTTCGACGTATTCGACGCATTCGTGACCGAGTCTGTTCCGAAGGAGATGGGGTAGGAAAGGCTTTGTGAGCGACTTCATTAGGAATGCCTAGATTTAAGTGTCTTGGGGCCATATCTCTATTTATCTGGGTCTGAATTGGGAAATGTAACAATGTGTTTGAAGTAAAGATCCACTCTGGTAAGAAGGCTTTGAGCCGCATCCTCCCATGCTGAGAGCGTCTCGAATTCGGAAGTGGTCAAATGGTATCTTGACGTGGCGCCTTCTGTCTGCGACAATATATGCATGTCTCAGTGTATGCACTTGAACAGGTTTGCGGCAAAGAGACCGGCGGTTACATACCGCTCGCTTATCATTGGCCATAGAACCGGCAATACATGACTCGTAAGGGCTACGCACCCGCCCCCTGCGCGTAACAAATGAGGGAAAGCTCCAGTCAGCACGCTTAGAAGCCTGCCATTGGGCACCACCTTGAATTGGGTGAACTTTGGAATATCCCAGGTAACGACCTATTTATAGTTCTCCGCTTGTTCTAGGCCCGATCGCCTTGGACGAATAGTGGACAACCTTGTCAGCCTATGAGAATGAGGCTCTAAATATTCGTCGCAACAGCTTTGGGCGGTGAAAGATATCACCAATGACATTGGCCTTGAGTTCCTCCCAACACGCTGTGTTGAACCCGCTCAGGCCCTATTAACAGCCCCAAGTGACAGGGTACCCCGCTGCTTATCATCATGTTGCCGCATCAAACAGCGTACAGAAGCCTTGTTCTGACTTCCCGCTCGTTGTCAAGATTGTCCCATGAATTCACTCCATGGGATAAATGTTACTTCCATCCTAGAGATCGATGGCTGACAACAGCTCCCCAGATTACAAAGCAAGAAGGTCTGGCCCGAAACAGGCCTGTGGCGATCTTTCGTCTACCCACTTAAAGTTGGATATTCTCTGATTAGTTCTTGTTCTTATATGCTTGCTTAAATGACTTATTGCTATCAAGCTTGTGTATATATCTATTCTACAGTCTCGTCGACTCAAGCCATCCTATTCTCGATTTTCTAGATCCACCACATTACTTGGGCATTTCCTGCGACTACGGACGCGGTGCACATCAATGGCATAGCGCTGAAACCCCATTTGATGGAGCAAGGTGATTTCACACCAGTTGCACCGGAGCGGCATTTCGTCTAGGTGGGTGGCATCAAAATAACGCGTGACACAGCCAGCGTCGTGGAACATCTGGAAGCGCACACTTTCCGGGGCCTCCTCACTAGCAAAGCATTAGAAGCATGCTGCCGGTCGCTTAGCTTTTGCGAGGTATTCCCTGGTCGCACGTATCGGTCTCGCGGGTTCAGAATCAGATCCATCCCCTAGGTCGGGATCACTTTGGATATGCTGTATAGCCTGCGGCTGAGCTACCGGTTCAGCTAATAAAGCAGATTCAGAGGCTTTCTTCCTAGGCCGGCCTCGCAACGGGCCTCCTTTAAGGACGTCGCAGTACTAGACAACGGCCGCGGTCCCCGTATTGCGCCAACGCCACTCATCCTCCACTAAGTTAGAAACTAGGTAGGAAAGAAGACTCTATACAAGATGTAGCTAAAGGGGGTGCATATTATCCTCTAGAAGCAACCGGTCTTCGCACTCCTCCTTAACTACCGTACCTAATAGCTGCGCTTCGATGTCTAAAAAGGCTTATTCTTCATTAAATTTCTCTCGGACCTCTTGCCTAGGGCTACGCTGCAACCTTCTCCGCGTGTTTACCACCTCTTTTTTCCGCTGTTTAAGCCGGAGAAGTAGGCCTGGTTCTTGGGTCTCTTCATATTGCACGTAAATCTTGTTCAGGTTCCGCTAGGCTTCCTTTAACTTAGGATGATCCTTAACTTAAGCTCGTTGCTTATTAGTTAGATAGCGAGGGCATTAAGTGTCCCGCCAGCGGCTCTGCCGTGTGACGGCGCGCATCAATTCCACATCCGGGTCAAGGCCACAGATAACCCGTATCATGTCGGTGTCGAGCTGCAGGGGGTGATAATGGGTGAGAAACGTACGAGGACTGGCGTGCTTCATGATCAACTGGTGTTGCTCCTTGCTCACCCACCCTGCGAGCATCAGCCATTAGTAGGCCAACTTCCACGGTATCTATGCAAGAACTCACCACTCTCGTTGAGCACCTTACCGCTTCCATATCGGAACTGGTGGGCATGAAAGGCTCCTTTCCACCCGCGAATCTCGCCAAACTGGACCAGCAAGGTGGACATCGTAGACTTGTGCATCTGCTTAGTTCGTTGGATGGTTGGGACGCCTTTGATTACTTCGGTCTTGCAGAATATGTACCAATCAGACTTTTGCGGGTCCAAGGGCACCAGAAGCTGCTCACAGCCCTTGCTGATAAAGAGCTTCCGGAGCTGGGCCTTCGAGGTCAGCCCCTAATTCCGGAACGCCCGCGCATGAAACAGGATGCCAAAAAGCAATGTGTGCGGGCATATCACCAGAGAGGGACCGTAACGATCTCGGGGAGTGCAAAAGTAGTTCTGGAAATGAGTCGGCAGAGTTAGCTTCATGGTCTTGGAATCCCTAGAGCCCATTAAAGTATCGAGAGAGGTGATCTACCACGCGGAGGGAGAAGCGAGAAGGGAAGACAGGGGCAGCGCTTGCCGTACAATTTAGTCAACCCAAGAAACTTCTTAGTCCCTTCGGGAGTAAGTTCGATCAAGGGAATTGGTGGGCCACCTCGGCGATCCTTCTGGAGGGAAATCTGTAGATCCTTGAATTGGAGGCTCAACAGCGCGCTTCGCCGGTGCACAGTGAAGATGCCGAGGGAGTTGAAAAGGCACACTTAGATCCGTTAGAAGCCTAAGTGAAACTTCTTCTCCTAGGTTAATAGGATTATCTTATTAAATAGGCCAATATCCTTAATATGGACTGGCGTCTTCTTTCTAGGCTATGTGTCTAAACCAAACTCCTGCACCAAATATTTCATGCCCTGTACTTCACGGTTAGTCAAGCTTATAGAGTTTAACTAGAATATATCTAAGGGACACTGACCCTTTGTATTTCTAAGCTATCTTCATTGTTAATCACAATCTTAGTAAGTTTCTAATAGTATAAGCAGAGGTTCTTCTAGTTAGTATTAAGGGTGCTAGCCTTGTTAATACCCTTAATATATTGTCCATCTTCACCGCAGTTAATTTGGAGACACCAGCGGAGGAACCAATACAAGTCATTGTTCGACGCCCCACGGAGCGCTTCCTCGACCTCGTGCCATTTCGGCTCATTGGGCCGGTTTCGCACTTGGCTGGCACAGTACCTATGTCTCGCGCTCAGAAAGCATGAAATGGAAGGGGTCTCGGCGCTCAACCTACCTCTTCCACCGGCTCTCGATCCGCTCCCGTCGCTCAATGGTACCTGGTGCTTTATCGAAATCCTCCGGAATATTAGAGAGATCAAGCCCGCCTTCATCTAGGGGGTCCTCGTAGAAGTCTGCGGCGTCAGCGCAGAGCTGAGGTTCCGGAGAAAGATCCTTCTCCGGTCGCATGCGCTTTCGGGGGCCAGGGTCGTCTTCTGGCTCTGAAAGATCCGTCTCGTAGGTGGCATCGTCCTGCTCTGAATCGCTCACGGGTGTGGTACTAGAGTCATCACCGCCAGCGTCTTCTTTTAGCGTGCTATCCGACTGTCCTCGAGAACGCTTCATTGTCGGGATCACTAGGAGAGCTGAACTGGCGAAAGTGCGGAGACGGAGATGCCAGTCGACGAGACCGCGAGTTGGTGAAGAGGGCCGGTGGTTCACGCGGAGATCAAGCTGCGCCTGGTTTCAGAGGGCGATGCCTCAGAGTTGGGCCGGTCAAACGGTAGCAGAAGGAAGCACGACTTAGAGAAGAGGATAGACCAAAGAGCCGAGGAAAAGAGCAGAGACAAAGAGGGGCAGGTGAAAGGTAAGCACTTGCGATCGAGGGGAGAGGAAGTCGGAGGGGCGAGGTAAATATAGGAGAAAGAGCGGCCATAGTGGGCAGGCACCATTGTGGGTGGGTGCTGCGATAGTGAAGCCATATTGGCGCCCTTCTGTGTCGAACCAACACTTGGCCTTCGCTGAGGGGGCGCAGAGAGCGTGCAGGGGTGAGGAGGCCGAGCGGAGACTATAGCGCTACGGAGTGGGTCGTTCGGGTGCGTGGTCTTAGCATGGTGGGCGCGTTGTCGAGAGCATGGCATCACGTGTTACCAAATGGCGGCCGAAAAGGGCTGCACTTGACGCCGAAAGTGGCAGCCCTTTGGTAAGTCCAAGTTGTTATTTAGAAATTTAAGGCTTTTATATAGGTAATATCTCCTAGCTACTACTTATTAGTGAACCCTATAGCTTATAATATAGTCTAAAATAGACTTACTTATAGCTAGCTACTAAAAGTAATACTTTAGTAGCTTAAGAGTGTACTTAGTCCTAAAGTAACTTACTAGTAAATTATTATAGTATAGCTATAGAAGCTTCTATTATAAGATAAGCTCTTAGGGAATAACTACCTAGTCTTAGTATATTAGAAGACCTCTTATACTATATAACTATAGACTAGCCTTTCCCTTCCCTTTTACTAAGGAGTTATAAATCTAAGTCTTAATCCTATACTTTCTATAGTAATTATACTAATAGTTTATTTACCTTAGATTAGTAAGGATTTAGTAATATAATAGTCCCTTATATCTCTTATACTATATTAATATCTTAGATATATATTACTTTCTCCTAGAAATTACCCTTATTTAGCTAATCTTTTACTAGATTTATAGTAATTAAATAGCCTTTTAACTAGGCTACGCTAGCCTCTAGAGCTTTTTTTATAGGGGCTAGGGTATTTTTCTCCCTTAAAGATATCTTATTAAGCCTCTTTATATCTAAGACTAAGATATTTTCCTTTCCTAAAGGTATCTTATTATATTTTCGTTAATATATTAGTATTTTTTCTATTATTACTTCTTTAGTAATTACTATTTTCTTTTAAAGCTTAAGTAAAAATACCTTATTTATTAGGGATTTACCTTTATAATTAGACTTTCTTAATAGTATATTTACTAGGTTACTTTTCCTTAGTTTATACCTAATTATAAAGTAAAAGAGATAAAGGAATATATATTATTAAGCCTACCTTTTATTTAACTTTTCTTACCTTATAAAGGTCTATAGGTTATAGTAATCTAATAGGACCTTAACTAGAGTTACTATACCTTTAATATAGTATTACTAGTATTTAAATAACTTTACTATAGTAAGTAACTCTTAATTAGCTATACTATAATTATACTTAGTATTTATAAACTTTCTTAACTAAAAAGCTACTAAATACTAATATCCCTTCTTATCTTATTAAGATAAAATTCTTACTATTATAAAGATAAAAGTATTTATCTTAATATACACTAGCTATTTCTTTACTTTAAATATAAACTTCCTAGTTTAAATACTATTTTAAATACCTTTTATTAATATATATAAGGGTATTATAATCCTAGAGTATTTATAAATAAATTATTAGTAAAAGTTATAAAACCTAAGGAAAAACTATATGTCTTTAAAGCTTCTAGGCTTCTTTTAATTCTAGATTATATTAACCCTATATATATGTATTAAAATCCTATTAACTAATAAAATAAACCCTAGGAATTCTATAGATTTCTAGTAAAATAAATACTTTAAGGGTTTTATATATAGCTTTACTAACCTTATATATTCTAAAACCTTCTTAATATATATAGTATATTTCTCTTATATTTTTAAGAAAATAAGGATATTATCTAAATATACTATATAAATAGTATTAATTAGCTTATAAAGTGCTTTGAAATATAGCTTTAAAAGGTAGCTAAGGTATTAGTTAATTTAAAGGGTATTATAAGATATTTATAGTGTTTATAATAAGTATAAAATATAGTCTTTTACTTATTACCTTTCTTAATAAAAATTTAATAATAAGTATTCTTAATATTAATCTTTAAGAAATAGTAAGCCCTTTAGTACTAGTTTAAAATCTTTAAAATTAGAGGGAGAGTATAGTAATTCTTTTATATTACTTTATTAAGTGTTGCGACATCCGGGTTAACGTCGGGTTAACCACTAGGGGAAGTGGAGCACGTGCGTTAACGCTGTCCTATAATTAGCTACACCTGTACGCAAGGCATGCATATAACTCGCAATCCCTTTTCCTATAGCTACATAGCCCCCTAAATAGCTTTATAAATTAACTTCTATTATACCTTTAAATTAAACCCTTTTTACACTAGTGTATAATATTATAATAGCCTTAATAGTGCTAATACTAATTAGTAATTAAAAAACTATAGATAAGTAAGGAATTACTTAAGAAAAGACTTTCCTTTAGTTAACTGAGGAAGTATACTAAAGGAAGATAGACTCTAGATACTAGATATTAGGCTTCTAAGGAATTTAACTTTTTCTATTATTAAGTTTAGAGCTATTAATAAAGGAATTAATTCTATTATCTATTATAAGAAAACTAATTAACTAACTAAGACGTTTATAGCTATATATAATATCTTAAACCTAAGATTAACTTAACCCTTACTAGTTAAAAAATCCCTTAGCCTTACTAGCTAAACTATATAATATAATAATACCTTCTAATAATAAATAAGTATTATTATAGACTATAAAGGGAAAGTAGCTTACTAAATCTATAGACCCTAAAAGACCTAATAAGTTTACCTTACCTTAATAACTTTAAAAACATACCTTAGCTATTATAACTAACTAGGAGAGCTCTAGAGAACTAGACCCTTAGACTGCTAAGGATTAGGAGCTTAATAACTATATCACATAGATAATTAATGTCTATAAGAGCGGCTAATACAAAGACCTTACCCTATAGGAGATTTTCTATAATAACCTTAATAGCTAGACTAAAGAAACGCTTAACTAAGCTTTATAACCCTTAGTATATAAATTATAAGACTATCTCTATAAAAATAGTATCTATATTATTTAAAATTAAAGTAGTAAGATTATTAAATTATTAGTCTAAGTCCTTAAAGAAGATATTATACTACTATAGCCTAAGAATAAAATTACAAAGTAAATAGCTATAGGTAAATTTATCTCTATTAATAACCCTTCTATTATAAGCTCTCTTATTTACACTCCCTCTCTTTATAACCCTTTACTATATAATCCTCCTATTAATAACTCTCTTACTATATAACTACCTTTAAGAAAAAACATGCCTTAATCGCTAATAATTCCACTTATTACCCTAGAGTAACTAGTTTAATAGCTATAACTAGCTTAAGTTATACTACCCTTAATAATCCCCTTTAAAGACTAAATTATAAAAAAGATCTTAGAACTTATAAAAGAATATAAGGATAATAACTATTATAGTAAGAAGATATATAACTTCCTTACACTAAAAGTTAACCTATTCTAGAACAAATAGAATAGAATAAACCTTCTATAGGAATATATATATAAGGCCCTTCTAATTATGCTCTTAGGTAATGCTAAATAGTATTACCTTAATTATCTAGTAAATAAAGGTCTTATATATAAATAAATAGTTAATAATATCTATTAACGCTTTAAAACAGAAAGTAACTAATAGTTCTATTACTAAGAATAGAATAATATAATACTTAAGAATATTATTGCTTAGAATCCTAATAAATCTAAGCTAGATTATCTTAAGATTTTACTTATAACCCTTAAGTATATTTATAAAGGACTCTTTTCCTTATTAATAGTAAATATAAAGCTCTATTATTAAATATTAAGCGTAATTTCTAGTGTTCTAAAATGTAAGTAAGCTAAGTATAATTATTCACCTAGTTTTAAAGGACTTACTAGAGACCTCTGCAAATTAATCTCTATTACTAAAGCTAATAAGTTAGCTATTTAATTTAATTAAAGCACTATTAATACTACTAATACTAATAATTTAGAGGTAATATTTATAGACTACTATTATAATTAACTATATAATTAATAAGGTTATAGTAAAGGCTATAGTTATTATAACTAAGGCTATAGCTATAGTAAATATTATATTTATAATAAGAATAGTTATTAGTTAATAAATTATGTAGAGAAAGACTATAAAGAGGTAAAAGAACACTAGTAAAAGAATAAGAGGCACTAATTACTACCTATAGAGAGAAAGTTCTAAGCATTCCTTATAGCCTATAAAGGCTAAGGACCTAAGGAAATAAATAACCTTACTAAAGGAGTATAGGAATTAGCTAAAGCTTTTATTAAATCTAATAATAATAAGGATAAGGATAATAATGCTAAAGAGACCTCTATATTAAAGTTTAACTAACTAAGTATTATATAATTCTTTATATTAGGATTATAACTAGATAATAGTGATATTATTATAACCTTAAGAGATTAAGTATTTAAATATACTTACCTTAAGCATAATCCCTTTAATAAAGTAAAGACCTCTTATATTTTAGAGAAATATTACTCTAAAGAAGTCTTCTAAGGAATTATACCTAATATAGAAGCTTCTAGCGTATTAATAGCTAGAATTACATAAATACAAGCTTTACTAAGATTAATACTATTACTAAAGATTAAAATAACTCTAGAGAAGATAATTAAATTTAGTACTAGTAAAGTAACTACATAAGGAGTAGTTAATATACTAATAGAGCTAGGTAATATTTCTTTCTATATAATTAATATATATATGCCCTTCCTATTCTCTTTAGATAATATAGATAGATTATATATTAAGGTTAATAACCTTATAAACGTATTAATCTAAGGCAATAAGATTATTCCTATTATTAGGAAATAGGGATATCTTTAGTGGACTCTAGAAGCTAAAGAAATAGTAGCCTTCTATATATTAGAGACAGAAATTTGTTAATTATATTATTAATTTAGGCATCTATTAGTTTAATAGCTTATAAATATACTATAATAAGCTAGTTAAAATATTAAGACTAAAGCTATTAAATAATTAACTAAAATTTACTACTATTACTAAATAAACAGAAAGGCTCTAGGTAGATTTAAGTTTATAGTTAAAGATAATTACAAATTTAACTATAAGATTATTATTAATATTATTTAGATTAATAGCTAACTAGTTCTTTATATTATTAATTCTATAACTTTATTTTAAGTAGCCTAATTCCTAGATCTAAATAAGCAGAAAGCTTATAATATTTAGAATGCTTTACGTAAATACTAGATTAATACCTATCTAGGCCCTCTAGATTAGATTGTTTATAATGCTAGAAAGAACTTTATGTTAAAAATAATAAGACCTATTTTTAGCCCTTTCTAGTCAAAGGACCTTTCTATTACTAGCTTGCATTGCAAGCCTGACAGCTGCACTGCAGCTGTCAACAGTCGCGAAGGTAGCTGTTAAAAGCTACGTCGCAGCTATCAACAGCTGCGACTGACCGTGTGGATAACTAATCCAAATCAATTGTGAATTAATTAATTGCGTTGTGGCTGCAAGCGTAGCCACAATCACAGCGCCACTAGTAATTAGGTAAGCTAGGGTGACGTAAGCAGGTTACCCTACACATAGGTTACCCTATAGCTATCTTTAATAGCGATTTTCTCTTTAACTAGAGGTTATACAAAAGTCTTGTATATAGCAAATTAAAGCTTAAAGATAGGGCTTTTATTTTATATAGGAATATTTTTTAGACTAAAAGTTAGTGTATATAGGTTGCTAGTTTGTATAGTAGTGAGCTTATTTTTTGGATTTTATATACAAATGAATTTTACGGAAAATTAAAAGTGGCCCTTAAGACCCTTTTAGCAGCCTAGATCCACTAATATGGTTAGTGGGTATATAAGAGGAAGAAGATCTTTTCAATCTAGCTAGATAGCTAGGCCTCTTAATCTAATAGCCGCATTGCCCGTATAACGTCACTAAAATCAATTCTATTAGTATATAAGATATCGTAAAAGTCATCTAGATTAAATTCTATTAGTTAATAATTACCATAACCTTCCGTTACGTTACGTTAAATATTTAACGTGGTAGTTCTATTAGTCCCTAACCATAGAGCTACACCTGTATAGCTATTGCTAGCTAGCAACTAGCTCCCTATATATTAATAGGTTATGAGCCTGGCCTATTACTATAAAATTCTTTCTAGTGCACTTTGCGTATGGTTATAGAAGACTTCCCTTCTATAAAAAAGGAAGGACCCGCGAGATAGAAGCTATTCCCTTCTATAAAAAGGAATTATTATGGTTACAGAAGACTTCCCTTCTATAAAACAGGAAGCGCACAAGTAATACAGAAGCTTTTCCCTTCTATAAAAAAGGAAATTTAGCGCGGATAGAAGCTTTTCCCTTCTATAAAAAGGAATTTTAGTACAAATAGAAGTCTTTCCCTTCTATAAAAAGGAATTTTAGTACAAAAAGAAGACTTCCCTTCTATAAAATTGGAAGATAGATACCAATTAACAAGGTTAGGGGCCTTTAGCCCCTAATCTTAGTGCGCAAGAGGTTCTAAATAATTAGCTAAAAGAGCAGGTTATTAAGCAACAAGATGCTATCGATTTATTATTACAGAAGCTAGAAGCTTTAACTATAGCTGTTAATAATAAAGGCATAGAGGGTGTGGAAGCTACTAAGCCTGCTAGTTAGGAGCAAGTTCAGCAGCCTATTTAAGATAAGGCCCCTAAATCTAGCTCTATATAAGCTGCTTTTAATAATTTAATTATTAAGGAATTTAATAAGAGGGTTTATAGCTTCCTAGAGACTGCTAAGCTTAAAGGAGCTAAAAAATTTAATTAATAGAAACAAGCCCTAGCTATCTAATTTAGAGCTTTAGGTATGCCTAAATTTCTAGATAATCCGGATATTTCTAGGGCGCTAGGGGACGCTAACTAAGCTATTATCCTTATGTTACTAAGGGATAGCTATATAGAAGGCCCCTAAGCCGCTATAACTTAGCAAAAATCACCTAAAGAAGCCTATAATTTACTTATATAGCAGTATTTACATAGTGTTAAAATCCAGAGAGAGTCCCTATATTCTGAATTTTATAACCTGAATTTTTATAGTTTTAAGGGGACTTTAGAAGCCTTTAATGTAGTCTTTAATAATCTACTAGCTAGATTATTAATTTTAGGGGTCCTAATTAATCCTATAGATTAGGTTAATTAATATCTTTAATCCCTAAAATTAACCTTCCCTTAGTAGGCTAAGAGGCAACGATTTAGCATGCGTACGAATAGGGCTATAGGGGCTCCCCTAGATACCCTAAATCTTTAATTTCTAATAGCAGACCTTCTAGCTAAACAGAGGGATAAATCATCTATAGTATCCAAAGCCCTAAATTATAAGGCTAAAGACCTAGAAAAGGGTGCTAAAGACAAGGAAAAGGCCCCTAAAGGTTAGAAAAAGAAGAAAGAAAGCTCTAAAGAAAATAAGGGCTCTTTTAATTCTAATAAGAAGAAAAAGAAGCAAAAGGGTCAAAAATCAGATAAAAAGGAAAATAAAGAGCTTACAGAGGGTTCTTTTATGCTAGGTAATTATAACCTTTCTAACAGAGCCCTTGATCCGTATAAGAAACCTAGTAATTACAAGACTATTTATAAGAGCTCTAGCAATAGTAGCTCTAATTCTAGCTCTAGTGATTCGGATAATAAAAAACAAGAAATTAATTCCTTAAATGGGTTTAATTATTATAGTAAAGATATAAAAAAGGCCCTATTATATAATATAGGTTCCACTATACATATAGTTAATTCTAGGGAGGTCTTTAGGGATTATACCCCTTATAAAAAGGGGGAATCCGACCCTATTATAACTAGTGGTAATCCTATTTATCTAAAGGGCCACGGTAGTGCTGTTTTTAAGGTCTTATATCAAAAGAAACCTAATAAATATAGGACCTTAGTTCTAAAGGACGCTTTATATTTTCCTTAGCTTAATGTTAATATAGTTAGTGGCCTTATTCACTATATATCTAGCATTTGCTTTATAAAAAACCACCTTTATCTTAAAGATAGGTCTTATATTACTACCCTAGATATAGAAAAACATAGTTTTTTCTTTTACATTAAAAACCAAACTACACCTAGGTTATATAAAGGGCCCTGTAATAAAGAATCTTATTATATCTGACCTTTTACCTATACTAGCTTTAGGGGTTATAGCTACCCTATAGAGGTTCAAATTCCCTCTAAAAAGCCGGATTGGGCTTCTGATTTAGACGAAATCGCTAAAATTAACGAAAATAATAATAATATTAAAGAAATCAAATGGGATGATTTAGGGGATTTAGTCCCTTCTCCAACGCCTATAGCCCTAGGTTAGGTCCCTTATAAATCTAAGGAAATAGATTTAGGGGTGTTAGAGGGCCTTAGTAATAGAAAAAGGTCCCTAATACCTCCCTAAGAGGCCTGTGGTTCTTAAGGGGCCTAGTAGGGGACTAATGGAGAGGGCCCTAATCTAGACCCAAATCTAGACCCTAATTCAGGCCCTAAGGATCTTTAATATCAACAATTACTAGAACTAGCTAGCCTATGGCATGTACAATTAGGGCACCTAGGGCTTCCTTTGCTAAAGAAAACAAGCCTTATAACTAAAGGAATCCCTGATTTTTCTAAAATTAAGGATAAAGATTTTAAATATATAGCTTATGATTAATCTAAGGCAGTTAGAAGACCTAGGAAATTAGCTATCCCTAACCCCCCTAGAGCTCTAGATTAAATAGAGGGGGATACGCTAAAAATCAGCCCTATACTGTATAATAAACAGTTAATTTGCTTATTTCTAGTTAATTAAAAGACTAGATATAAGTGGGTGTTCTTATTACCTAATAAGGAAGGCCTAACTATTTATAGGGCTATTAAGGGCTTCTTTAGAGGGCTTAAAAATCAACTAGGTTAATATCCTAGGCACCTTCACTTCGATAGGGGCTAAGAAATTAATTCTAGTTATCAAAGCTAGTTAAATTCTAAAGGGATTAAATTTATAACTTCTAGTCCCTATATCTATGAGCAAAATGGATTAGCAAAGCGTTCAATTCGTACTATTCTAGATTAATTAAGGGCTACTATCTAGTGGGCAAAATTACTATTATATCTATGGTGTTTTATATTACCTGTAGTTATTAACCTAGTTAATATAACTACTAATACCACAAAGGATAAAAGCCCTAAACAACTGCTAGCTAGGGAGCTAAATCAGCCCTATACGACTAATATTAGCAGTATTAGAGCTATAGGATCTCACTGTAAGATTCTAATCCCCCTAGAAAAACGACCTAAAGCCTAGAAGTTAGTGGCTAGGACTATCCCTAGAAGGTTATTAGCTACACTAGGTTCTAACACCTACCTAGTGTATATCCCCTCTAAAAGGCTAGTTACAAAGACTAGCTTTATTAAGATTATAGAACCTATAGGTCCTGTCTCTAAAGGATTACCTAGGCTCTCTATAGGGGATAACCCTTTAGAGGGGGAAAATAATTTAGAAAATCAAGGTTTAAAGGATTACCCTATAGACAACATAGGAGAACCCCCTATAGGTTAAGAAAAACACCCTATAGGGCCTAAACAACCCCCTAAGGAACCAATTCCAGAGGCTCCTATACAGGCGCTGCCTATAACTCAACTAGGAAATTAGATTTTAACTCTAGACCCGGATTTTAACAGAATTACTGACTTTGACCCTAATATTAACCCTATGGATATTAATATTAGTTCCCCTTCTTCTCTAGATTTTATAAAAGAAATCTGCTTTAAGGTATAGGAGAAGCTAAAGGAAAACAACCCTAATAGCCCTAAACCTAAGACCTGGAAGCAAGCTATATCTAGCCCTAATAGGGATAAATAGATAGAAGCTATGTATAAGGAATATAAATAGCTTCTAAAGGCTAGTACTTTTAAATTTATAAGGAAAGACTAAGTACCTAAGGGCCGAAAAGTACTAAAGAATAGGCTTATTTATAAGCTTAAAAAGGATAAAGAAAATAATCCTTTAAAATACAAGGCCTGACTTGTTGCTAAGGGATTTATGCAAATCAAAGGTCTAGATTATCTAGAGACCTTTGCAGCCACAAGCATTCCCCCTAGCTAGAGGATTTTACTAGCCCTAGCGGCTTGGAATAACTAGGAAATCGAATAGGTTAATTTTATAGGGGCTTTTCTTAATAGCAAGCTTTAACAACAGATTTATATAGTTATTCCGGACGGATTTATTAAATTCCTTAAAGCAAATCCTGAACTAGCTAAATTAGCTAAAAGTTTTAGCTATAAACCCTCTAAAGATCAAGTAATTCTATTATAGAAGTCTTTATATAGCCTAAAACAAAGCTTAAGGGAGTGGCAACAAGCACTAACAGTAGTGCTAAAGTCCCTAGGATTTAACCCTCTTATATCTAACCTAGCTATATTCTTTAATCCCTTTACTAAAACCTTTATTATCACATATATAGATAATTATCTTCTAATTAGACCGGATTTACCTTATATCTAAAGGCTTAAAAAGGAACTTCATAAAGTCTATCTAATAGAAGATAGGGGGCCTGCTAAATTCTTCTTAGGGGTTTAAATCGTACGAGATAGACCTAATAGGATACTGAAAATCCACTAATCTTAGTATATCTTAGAGGCTTTAAATCGATTTAATATGCTAGATAGTAAGCCTATTAGCATACCTCTTTAGCCAGGCGTATTAGCTACGTAGATAACTAAGCTTTTAATAGCTAGCGAAATCAAGCTTTATTAGTGCATTATAGGGACTATAATGTACCTAATGTTACTTATAAGGCTGGACGTGGCCTTTACACTTCAGTGGCTATTTACAGCACTAGCTAGCCCCTATATAGAGCACCTAAAAGCAGCTAAAAACTTGCTTAGGTACCTATTAGGGACTAAATTCCTTGCTATTATTTATAGGGGAGACCCTAAAGGTATAGCTAGCAAAAGCCTAATAGGTTATTGCAATAGTGATTTTACAGGGGATAAAAAGACCTCTAAATTAACCTACGCTTATCTATTTAAGCTAGCTAGCGGACCTATTAGCTAGAAGTTAAAGAAAGCTAGTACAATAGCTCTATTAACATTAGAAGCTAAAGCTAACGCTATCTGCGAGACCTTCTGGGAGCTATAGTGGCTTTAAGGCTTATTTAAGGAGCTAAAAACCTCTATTTCTCCCCCTATCTAGATATATTGCGATAATTAAGGCGCTATAATAACTACCTATAACCCTGCCTTACATAGCTATACAAAGTATACCTTGCTAAAGTTTAACTATATTAGGCAATAGGTTTTAGAGGGTTTAGCTAAGATCAAATATCTAGATACAAAGTTAATGCCTGCAGATAGTCTAACAAAGCCTCTATCTAGACCTCTTTATCAGGCTTTTATTAAGCTCTTAGGGCTTAATAATCACTAAAAACCAACAACTAAATCCCTTTAATAGGGAACCAAAAACAACGCTAAAAAGGGAGCTATATTTAACAATAGCTAGGAATTTAAAAAGGGGGTCTTTTATATTTTCCTGTTTTTCCCTTTTATCTGTTATTATCTAAAAGTTGTTGTTTACCCTATAGTCTCCTTGTACGCTTTTAATTGCCCTTAATGTAATTCTTTTGTAGAGGGGGTGTTAAAAATAATAAGACCTATTTTTAGCCCTTTCTAGTCAAAGGACCTTTCTATTACTAGCTTGCATTGCAAGCCTGACAGCTGCACTGCAGCTGTTAACGGTCGCGAAGGTAGCTGTCAAAAGCTACGTCACAGCTGTTAACAGCTGCGACTGACCGTGTGGATGACTAATCCAAATTAATTGTGAATTAATTAATTGCGTCGTAGCTGCAAGCGTAGCCACAATCACAGCGCCACTAGTAATTAGGTAAGCTAGGGTGATGTAAGTAGGTTACCCTATATATAGGTTACCCTATAGCTATCTTTGACAGCGATTTTCTCTTTAACTAGAGGTTGTACAAAAGTCTTGCATATAGCAAATTAAAGCTTAAAGATAGGGCTTTTATTTTATATAGGAATATTTTTTAGACTAAAAGTTAGTGTATATAGGTTACTAGTTTGTATAGTAGTGAGTTGATTTTTTGGATTTTACATAGAAATAAATTTTACGGAAAATTAAAAGTAGCCCTTAAGACCCTTTTAGCAGCCTAGATCTACTAATATAGTCAGTGGGTATATGAGAGGAAGAAGATCTTTTTAATCTAGCTAGATAGCTAGGCCTCTTAATCCAACAGCCGCATTGCCCGTACAACGTCACTAAAATCAATTCTATTGGTATATAAGATATCGTAAAAGTCATCTAGATTGAATTCTATTAGTTAATAATTGCCATAACCTTCCGTTGCGTTGCGTTAAATATTCAATGTGGTAGTTCTATTGGTCCCTGACCGTAGAGCTACACCTGTACACCTGTTGCCAGCCGGCAACTAGCTCCCTACATATTAATACTTTATATTATTAGAATTTAAGTATTACATATAACTGCTATTAATTAAGATTAATAAGGTTCTAGTTAAAGCTTATAATAGCGTTAGAAAGGTTAAATACTATTATAGACTATTAAGGCAAGCCTATATAATTATTATAGATTTAATAGGTTAAGACCTTATGCCTAAATAGCGACTTTAAATAGCTATAAAAGCTATAAGTAATTTAGTAGGCCTAAATAGCCTTATACTAACCCTTCTTATTTTTAGTGTATACCTAAGGATAACTAATAAGTTACCGCTAAGTGTATTTATTATTTAATAAGCTAAAGTAATCTATAAAGCCACTAATAAAGTGTAATAACTTCTAGTAAAGTAATAAGTTTATAATACTCTATAAACCTATAATAGCCTAAATACTTTACTAACGCACTAACTTTTACTATAGTTAGATATATATATTTAAAGAGAGAAAGATAAATAGTATAGCCCTTATAAGCTTCTTACTACTAATAAAGAGACTTATACCCTTAAATTACCCTATAGACTAACTAGATTCTAGTTAATAGTTATAAAACTATATTATTATAATTTATACTAAGCTAAAGAACCCTAAGAATTAGCGCCTAAAGATAATAACTAGGCTATAGAGGATAATAAGCTTACTATTAAGGAAACTACCCTAGAAGCTTTAAGTAAAGAAGTCCTATAAGTTAGAAGAAAGCGTAGTAAACTATAAAAGAAGCTTATAGTTTAATTTAACCTTATAGGAATTAAGACTCTATTTACTATAAATACTTACCTAGTAAACAAAGACTAAGAGAAAGTATTAATAAAGGAAATTATAGCTAATAGTAAGTTAGGTAAAATATTTCTTATAGCAAAGGAAAAAGCTAATTAGAATCTAGCCCTTTAGTTACGCTAGGAAGGGAAGATTATAACCCTAGGTAAGCCCTTTAAGTTATTAAATTAAGCTAAGATTAATGCTTTATAAGCCTATAATATGTTTAGATTTACAATATTTAACCCTGCTAAATATAGTAATAAGAGACTCTTTAAATCTCATATAGTAAGAGAAGTAAAGGGCAAAGGAATAGCTATGCTATACAAAAAGTTATAACTTATAATCTAAGGGATAAATAATAAATAGAAGGAATTTATTCTAACCTAATCCCTAATAATCTAATGGTTAAGTTAACGATTAATTATTATAATAGCACTATTACTTAGATCTAAAGGCATTATCCTATGGATTTAAGATATTATATAGGCGTATATGTAATTAAAAACATAGCTTATAAGATTAATTATTACTATATTGCCTAAATAGATAGTATATTTATTTCCTAAAGGAACTATTATAGAAGCAAGAACTCACTGGTTTGTAACCTACTTCTATTATTATAAAGACTATCTTAATATAATAACCTTAACCTATAACCTATGCTTATTAATTATTACTTTAAAAGATAATAATCTCTTTAAAGTAGTTAGAATACAAATAGATAATACACTAGGCCTTAGTAACTAGGATTTTTATAACCTTAAAGAAAAAGAACTTAAGAAGGCGAATTTCTTAGTGAAACTAAAGTAAAAGCTATTAGCTAAGAATCCCCTTATCTTTAATAGTTATATCCTTATATAGAATGCTAATAATTTAATAAAACTATATTAGAAAGGTTAAAGTAAGAAGATTAAGCAAATTAACCTAAAGTTACTAACTGTAAAACAAGATTATATTAATTAAAGAGCACAAGGAAGTTATGTTATAACTATCTATTAACCTAAAGCCCTCTATAACCTATTAATTACTACATAACACTAAGAGCTAACCACTAATAATATAACTTAATTAAATAAATGCCTTAATTAGGAAATCTAACATTAAGACTAAGGTCTATGTTATATCCCTCTAGACCTTAAGAACGCGAAGTTATTTGTGTTTATAGATAAATCTCTTACTAATAATAAAGATCTAAGTTCCTAGATGGGATACGTAATTATTATTAGCAATAAAGAGGCAAAAGATAATATATTTACCTTAAAAGGAAATATGATTATATATAGCTTAATAAAGAGTAAGCGTGTGACCTATAGCGCCCTTGCTTCTAAATTATACGCAATAGTATAAGGTGCTAATATAGCCTATGTAATTACCACAACCCTGTATATAATTACGGACTAACTGAAGATTAATTATATCCTAATAATTATCTATATAGACTCCTTTTTATTGTACGAATGCCTTATAAAGCTAGGCTTTATAAAAGAGAAATGCCTTATAATTAATATTATAGTGTCATGGCTTATACCGCAGGGTCTGATATAAACGAAGTGAAGGCTAAGATTCGCAGTTACCACAAGAAAGATACTAGCTAGGGCCTAGTACATAAAGGTTTTAATCTCTAACTTACTATATATAATATGCGCTATCCTTAATAAATACCTTACTTAATAAATATATAGCTATCTTATAGCTAGCTAGCCTCTTTATTATTAGAGTAGCCTAAAGGTTCTCTAAAGATTTACTATTATAAACATCCTATCTTTAACCTTTACGCTCCTAATATAATACCCCCCTATTATATAATTAACCTTAATTATAAAAAGAGCTACTTACTTAGGGCATAGACACTATAATAAAGCTTGTAAAGAAAATAAGATAAGGAACCTTATATCTAGATATATAGGTAAAAAAATAATAATAATAATACCACTAATTATAAATAACTGTTATGGACTCGAGCTATAAGCTTAGGTTAAGTCTAGCTCCGGAAAGTACGCGGACTATGTGTGGCTAAGTTAGGGCTACACATAGACTACGCATAGGCTATATATAAGTTACTATAAATCTAGGCGCTATATAACTACTAGTATAGTTTCTTTCTTTTTCTATAAGAATAATATTCTTACTTTAAATACTTATAAGTAAAAGCTATAAGGCTAGTTCTTAATATATATTATTCTTTACTATAGAAATATATTAACTAGTAAATATACTATTACTATAGGATAGGATAAATACTAATAAGTTAGTAATATTATAACACTTACTTAAATAGTAAGTAAGGTAAATTAAGTACTTAACTAATAAGCATAATATAGTACTTATACTAATTTAGCCTAAGTAAAAACCCTTTCTTACTAAACCTCCCTTTAATAGTAATAGGGTTTTATTTATAGCTTAGAAAGGCCTAATAGCCTATAAGTTACTTATAAATAAGGATTTTATTAGTAATAAATAGGACTAGTAGTGTTTTATTTACTAGAACCTATCTCCTAAGGTATAGGCATAGGTTATACCTTTCTTTAAAAAGGGCTATTTACTTAACTATTACCTAGAGTAGCTTCTTAAATACCTTAAGGAGATATTTAATAACCCTTATTAATAGGAATTAGCTATTATAGAACTTAATTAGTTAATATAATAATAAAATAAGTAATTTAGTAACTTCTATATTTATTTTAAATAGAAATTAGCTCTAGCTAGGGGGCTTAATTAGTTAGACTTAGTAAAGTTATCTAAGCTATATATAGCACTTAATAAATAAATAAGAGACTATAGTATAGGTTAGGATATGTTAAAAATACATAAGGCTTTGTAATCCTAGGTGCAGATGGATTGGTCCACTCTTTTGAATTCAACAGGTTATGAGCCTGGTAGCGCAGTGGTTAGGCCCACTGCAGCGTTTCGCCTACCACAGTGGAGCACTGCTCTGCGAGGCAAGGTTACGAGTTCGAACCCTGCCGAAATAACTAAAAAAAATTCAATTGCTAGTATAAGCCTAAGACCTCTATAGGGCACCTGGATGTGCAATTCCAGGGGGGGTGTTAAAAATACATAAGGCTTTGTAATCCTAGGTGCAGATGGATCGGTCCACTCTTTTGAATTCAACAGGATATACCCTAGGCTATTTATATTTCTATAATAGCCTACTATTAAAGCATTACACTAGATATTAAGTCTTACTAATTAGAGAAAAGACACTAGACACAGAGACATAGTAATTAGGCGCCTAACCTAAATAAGACTAAGGTATATAATAAGGACACGCTAATAATAGATATTTAATCTATAGCTATAATAAAGACCTAATAAGGCTCTAGAAAGTCTATAGAATACTAAAGGTTAGGTAATAAAGGGGGTAGTAAATAGGCTAAATAGGTTACTTAAGATATACTTAATATACGCTATAATAAGGGGAAATATATATAATATAGCTTCTCTAAGTATTTTATTATAGTATACTCTTTATACCTTACTATCTAGCTATATAAGAAGTCTTCTATTAATATTTATAATATAGAGAATATAACTTCTATAGACTTAGATATTAAGTCTATAGTATAGTTAGGAAAAGAGTAACCTTATTATTAAGTTATTTAATAGGAAATACAGGAAGAAGGTATAAAGAGGCTTTATAGTATATAGTTATTACTAATAAGGACTATAAAGAGATCTAGAATAATATAGATTTATTTCCCTTCTTAGTTCTTACTCTAATTAATATAACTACCTTTATAGATACTTAAGTTAATATAGGTTATAACTACTACATTACTATAAGTAAATGCTTAGTCTAAAAGCTTTAATTAGAATACCTCTCTTTTCTAACTAAGAGGTTAGTTTATATAGCTATTAGTATAAAATAAGGGGGAAAAGAGAGCTATAAGAAATAATTATATATATTATATATTATTTGTTTTTAGTTAGATTTAGATAGATAGGAAACGCTAATTATTGTATATATAATCCTAGGACTAATAAGATAACTTATCCTTAGTATACTATAGATAGAATAGAATAAAATTACCTTAGATATAATATACTAATAGGTGTGCGTGGAATTAGCAAATAGTTTGTGTATCTAGGCTATAGTTAATAGAAAGGTTAATTAACCTATAATATCTATCTTAGGTTTAACCTTTACTAGTATAGTATAGTAAGTAAAGAGATAGAAGGAATATATTTAGCTTTATACTATAAGCCTATAGGAAATTATATTTATTTTGCAAATTAATATAACCCTAAAGGTTATAGAGAAAGAGCTTCTTGCTTTCTTACTAGAGGTACTTTAGGACTTTAAGGATTTATTTTAGGAGAGTAAGGTAAATATTCTACTACTACACTAAGGGAAGTTAGACTACTATATTTACCTTAGGTATAATATAAATAGAAATAAACCTAACCTACTATAGGCACTATTATATAATATGCCCTAGGAGCATTTACTTAAGATTTAAAAGTAAGTAATAAACTTAATAAATAAGGGTTAGATCTAAGTGAGTTCATTATTAGTAGTAGCCTTAGTATTATTAGTAAAGAAACCTAGTAGTAATTAGAGGTTCTATGTAAACTATTATGCCCTAAATAAGATTATAGAATAGGACTATTACCTCTTACTATTAGTAAAGGAGACACTATATTTATTATTAAAGGTAAGGTAGTTTATAAAGCTAGATATATAATTAGTATTTTACTACATATATATTACTAAAGGCAAAGAACACTAAATGGTATTTTATATAAGGTTTAGTTTATTTAAGTAATTAGTATACCCCTTTAGGTTAGTAAGCGTACCTATAACCTTTTAAAGGTATATTAATAGTGCCTTAAGTAGTATCCTTAGTAATTATATTACTATATATCTTAATAATATCCTAGTTTACTTAAGTAGATTATAAAAGGACTATATATAGAAGGTTTATAGTATACTATCTAGACTATAGTAAGCTAGTCTAAACCTAGATATTAAGAAACATATATTTATAACTAAGGAGGTTAAATACCTTAGGTTTATTATCTAGGTAGGGAAGGTACTCTACCTAGATAAGGAGAAAATTATAGTAATTTAGGATTAGGAGGCGCTAATAAAGGTCTATAAAGTCTATAGGTTTCTTAGATTTACTAACTTTTACTATAATTTTATACTAAAGTTCTTAGACTTAGTAAGCCCTTTAATTAACTTAATAAAGAAAGGAGCCCTATTTTACTAGATAGAGAAGTGTAATAAGGCTTTTAAGGTATTAAAGGTAGCCTTTATATTATACCTAATTCTAACTTAATAGGATCCTAAGAAAGATATATTAGTAAAGGTAAATTATTCTAGTATAGTATTAGGGGGTTATCTCTCTTAGTTTAGTAACAATAGTATCTTATACCTAGTAGCCTACTATTTAGCTTAATTATGGGCTACTTAATAAAATTATACTATTTATAATAAGGAATTACTAGTAATTATTTCCTACCTTAAGGCATAGTTAGTAAAGCTTTAGAGTATAAGTAAACTATTTATAATATTAATAAACTATAAAAACCTTAAGTACTTTATAGCGCTAAGGGAGATATTAGAATAATAGGCATAATAGGCAAAGACTCTAGCACTCTTTAACTTTTACTTATAATATAGGCTAGGCATATAAGCAAAATAACTAGACACGCTATTATAATATTATCTAGATAGGCTAGAAATAGATAGAGCAAAAACCTTAATTATTTAATCTATAATAAGCCTTATAAAATTTAGCTTTAAGAGAGAATAACTATATATTTACCTTAAGCCTATTATAGTAATAAAGGGGGTTATTATAAATACTAGTTTAGCCTTATTAAGGAGTCTTCCTACTAGTAAGTTATTATTTATAGATAAATACCTCTAATCCCTATAGGACTAGTCTATAACCTAGGATAAAGCTTATAAGTTATAGGTTAATATAGTAGTAATAAGGGCTAGGAAGTTCCTAGATACTACTAATATAAGAGAGTAAATTATAGACTATTAGATTAGTGTAAAAGGGACACTTTAATTCTAAGGGTAGATATAGGTTCCTAAATAGAAACCACTAACTATAATATTAATATAATAGGTTTATAACTTACCCTTATTAGGTTACCTAGGGTAGAATATAACTTTTAAGGCGCTTTAAAGGGACTTCTATTAAAATAGTATATTATAGGATATAGCTTATTTTATATAGAACTACTCTTATTATAAAGGAAGGAAGAGCTAGTAACTATAATAAGGCTTATTAAAACTAATCCTACTACTAGATAGGTACTAGTTATAAATATCTATTAACTTTATAACTAACCTTCTAGCCTAGGATTAAGAGTAGCTATAGTTCCTAATAGTTATTATAGATTAGCTATCTAAGTATATTTAGTTAGAGGTAATAATATTAATAGTAGCTAAGGCATATGTGAAATAATTTAAGTATTACTAGTAGCGCTTCTATAGGTTCCTTCTATAAATTATTATAAACTATAGGTTAAATTAGCTTAGTAATTTCTAGACTAAACTCTATAAGGGAGTTAGTATATAATAATTACTCTTTATATTACACTACCTATAAATAGATAGTAGTATAAAGAGGGCTAACTAGGAGGTATAAGTGGTTTTATAAGTAATACTATCTTTCTCCTAGTTTAAATAGCTAGACTATTTACTAGCCTATTAACTAGTATTAAATAATAAGGACTTATTAGTAACTAGAGTAAGCATAAACATAGCCCTATATAGGTTTAATATACCTGCGATTTAGGAGTTATTTACTATAGGACTATTTATAATATTACTAAAGGAAAGGGCTTAGGCCTTCTTATAATACCTAAAGGATAGTATAGATTTAACGTAGGCTATAATAGCTTTTATTTAGTAGTAGTAATAGGAGGAGATAAATAGTAGCTATAGGCTAGTAAAGTGATTTTAGGTTAGGGACTACATATAGCTTAGTTTATATAATATTAAAATAAACAAACCTTATAAGAAGTTAGACTAGGTTATAGCTAAGTATAAGGTACTTAAGGTCCCTATACCTTTAACTATTAAACTAGATATTCTAAGAGAACTATATCCTATCTTTTATATTAATCTAGTGTAGCGTGCGGTAGATAACCCCTTACTAAACTAGAAACTAGCTAATAAATAGCCACTACTAGAACTTATTATAATAGATACTAATAATAATCTCTTAGAGTATTAGGTAAAGGAAATTCTTATAGCTAAAAACATGCTAGGCTAAGGATTAAACTAGAATATTTTAGTTAAGTAAAAAGGGTATATTTAGCTAACTTAGGAACTATTAGAAAGTATATAAGATATAGAGGCACTTAACTAATTTAAATTATAATAGGGTAATATATAGATAAATAATAGTCCTAAAAGGGTATATTTTAATTTAGCTATAAAAAATTAAGGCACCTAGTTTTGCTCTAGTATACGCGCACTTTAGCGCTAAGTTTTTACCTAAATAAAAATTAATTAGGAAGGGAGAGGGCTACTACTATCTCCTTTATAGTATTAGTATTCCTTCTTTATAGTATAGGCTAATATTACTATATTTTTAGCTAGGATATAGGTATTAGCTAATATTTATTATACCTAGGCATTACCTTACTCCTATATAAAGATTAACTAGGTTAAGTTATTATTTATAGTTTATATACTATAAAAAATTTAGTAGCTAGGTTATTATAGCCCTAGTAAGTAAGGGTAGTATTAGTAAGTATAGGTTAATATACCTTAAACACTCCCTAGGTATAGGTAGTACCTATAGGAGAGAAGGCTAGAGGTTAGGCCTTAGCTAGATTAATTTAAGCTATAGCTAATATACTATTAAATTACTTTTAGTAATAGATAAAGGTTTTTATTAGGATAATATATTATCCCTTAATAGATATAGTTTACTTTATAGCTAGGGTTTTAATAGCTTATCTAGTAGCTAAAAGGTTCTTAAAGTACTTAAATATATAATAGAGTTTTAGATTAGCACTATAGAGGTATATCTCCTAGATATATAAATAATAAGTAACTTAGTAAGAGGCATAGGCCTAGTTTATACCTAGGGTATATATATATTCTCCTTTAGTATAAAGGTTATTTATATAAGGGCTATAGAGAAACTTATACTCTTTACTATTAAAGAGGGCCTTATTATTTAAGTTACCTTCTAATATATACTTACTAAGGTAAGTACCCTTACCTAGGCTAGGAGAAAGTAAAGAAGGTAAGGGAGGTAGGGTAATACTAGTAAAGGCTAGGATAATAGTAAGATTAGATATAGTAAAGGTAAAAAGGGAATAAAAAAAGAGATAAATAAATATTTAGGCTTAAGAAGAGGGGGTAAGAAGGATATATAAGGAGATATTATAATAATAATAGGTTATAAGAGTTTAGAATTATAAGGGGGGGATAGGAATATTTATATTTCTAAGGGTATAGGGTCTAGCTCTAGCTAGAGTATATATTATTTACTTTTAAAAGGTAAGCTAGGGATAGATAAGGGTAATATATTATATAATTATCTAATAGCTAGTTAGTAATAAGGGTATTGCTTAAGGTAAAGTTAGGATTTTATAGGTAAAGGTAGGATTATGAAATAGCTATAAAGGTAAGGAAGTAAATAAGGCATAGAAATAGCTAGTAGTAAGTATAAAAATAGGGTAGGCTAGTGTTTTTAGAGGTAAGGTTAGAGTAAAGTAAATTTACCTATATAATAGAGAAGGTTAGAGTAAGGCAAACTTATACTAAAAAAATTTTATAGCTTATATAAAAAACCTATAGCCTTATAGCATATATTACTTAATAAGGTATAGTCTTTACTTACACTAAAGGGCACCTTACTTAAGGGAATATAGTTCTTACTTATACTAAAGTTAGTTCTTATATATAGGGGGACTATAATCTTATTACTTACTTACTTTTAACTAAAAAGGAAAATAAAGAGGTAAGTAAGGGGGTATATTATAGACTTAAGCTATAAACTTAGGTTAAGTCTAGCTCTAAAAAGTACACAGACTATATGCGGCTAGGTTAGGGCTACACATAGACTACGTATAGGCCACGTATAAGTTACTATAAATCTAGGCGCTATATAACCACTAGTGTAGTTCCTTTTTTCTTCTATAAGAATAATATTCTTACTTTAAACGCTTATAAGCAAAAGCCATAAGGCCAGTTCTTAACAATAACCCCCCCTATTATAGGTAGTAATATCTAAATAGCAGCCTATATATAGCTTTAATATAGCAAAAAAAATATTATTACCTATTATATAGCTAGACTAAAAAAATAGATAACCTATGTTAATTTTTGTAATTAGTTTAAATAAATAGGGTACCTAATGCTATAGTTCTAAATAGTCTAACTAGAGGGCTTATGTTATAGTTGCTATAAGTTTATAGCTATTAGGTATATATATAAGTAGTAGAGCTAATGGTTATTATTATAATTTATAGATTACTTACCTACAGTGCGTTAGATTACTTAAGGGGTCTAGGGTTAATATAAAAGAGACTAATTTTTTCCCCCTTTTACACACTTCCTTTCTCTTATAATATCCCTTAACCTTATAAGTTACCCTTACTAGCTAAGTAGTAGCTCTCTTATTACTATTATATAGTAGTTACTAACCTTCTTTAGTCTCTAATTATTATTATTACTTACTATTATTTATCTTTATCCTTTATCTTTATCTAGATTATTAGTTTATTCTCTTTTAAATATAATTTCTTTATTTAGTCTATTATAGCTAACTTATAGCTAGTTAACTATATCTAATACTTATATTAGGACTCTGCCTTCTCTAGTAGCTTTAGAAGGTTAAGTTACTAGAAAGTCTTCTAAGAAATCTCTTACTAAGTCTCCTTAAAAGTGCTTAGCTTCTAAAATCTTAATATAAGTTTACTATATCCTTATAGTATATTTATTACTAACTTATTACTAGTGGAATAATAGGAAAGAAAATTCTATATATATACTACTCTTAGTAAGTAATAATATAGAATATCTTACTAAAAAATAGTTCCTATAATATTCCTAAATATCTTATTAATAAAAAGACCTTCCCTATAGAATATAATAAGTCTACAAGTATAACTTCTTTGCTTACTTACTACTTCTATATTACTAATATCTAATAGGCTACTTAATAAAATATGCTTATTACTTATATAATAACAAAAACTATATTATAGTATATCTCTCTTATCTAGAAACTACTTACTTATTACTAATATACTATAAGTGCCTAGCTTAAATTATATAGCTTTATAATAGGCTATTTAAACTTATTAAAGCTACTCCTAAAGGTAGTTACTACTATTAGGATAAAGTAAGTATAATTCTACTACCTAGACACTAGATTATTACTAACTTACTACTAGTCTATTATAAAAGTAAAGAAAAACCTATAGAATACTATCCTATCTTATAAAAATTCTAATAAGCATAGATATATTTATTCTACCTAAATAACTACTAATATTACTTATAAAGTAAAATATAATAAATATACTATAATAGCACTACTAAGTAATACTATAAACCTTAAGATATAGATTAATATTTTAAACTCTCTTTACTTTATAGCCTAGAATATCCTAATAGTAAGCTTTCTTAATATATATAGCTAATGCTTAACTAACTTACTAGTAGTTTATACTTAATACTACTAATTTACTTACTTATATTAGTTCTATTAAGCTCCTTAGTAAACTTTAGATTTATATATATAAAGAGAAGGATTCTAATAATAAAGATACTTCTAAGACTACTACCCCCTTAGCTACTATAGCTACTACTACTACTAAGGAAATAGCAGTTACTATAGCTAATTCTATTATAAAGGAGTAAGTACTTAGTAGCTATATAATAGATTATTTAAGTAATTTAACTTTATTTTCTAACTTCTTACTATATTAACTTATAAACTATAACTACTTTATAATAACCTTATATTAACTTATAAATTATAAGTACTTTATAATAACCTTATATTAACTTATAAATCATAAGTATTTCATAATAACCTTACTACTTAACTATTACTTATAATCTTTAATAATGTCTCTTATTATAAAATCCCTCTTTAGTACCTATAAGTTTTCTAATATATTATAGCCTTTTTACTTAACTAGATATTTACGTTATCTCCTATTATAGTAATGCAAAATAATTCTCTTAACTTTAAACTCCTATTTATTATTTTGTCAAGCGGAAAACAACACCCCGAAAGACACGATACTAGCCCACGGTCGTAGGTAGCAGTGACGTCTGCTTATGTTAAAGGGTTAATTAATCTTAACAGTAGTGATTATAATAATAGCTAAACCTATCTCTTTAGATAGAGATAATTTAGATTAAATAGTCTATTAGATTAGAAGTGACTTTTTAGTTAAGTTAGGGAAGTAATCTTATTAATTTATCTTATTAAAGTAAATATAATTTTAGCTATAGTAGCGCTAGGTATTTAAGTTAAAAATCTAGAGTTAGGTATACATAAAGGGCCTTAAAAGAATCTAGATATAGGTAGTCTCTTTATAGATTAAATAGTCCCTATATCTAGATAACTAATATCGTTATCCCCTATTGTGTTATCCATCCTCATGATCCCCTTGTGCCTGTTATCGCGATCGCGTTTTCTAGGTGTGCGTCTCATGGCCAGAGCTTTGCATGTAGTGTAGTATTTGTAGTATTTTGACTTTTATTATAGTATATAGTGTAGTAGATTTTAGTGTAGTATAGTATATAGTGTAGTGTAATAAATATTACACTACACTATAAATACTACAAATATAGTATTAGTAAAAAAAAAAAGTAAGGTATTATATAGTCTTATAATATTTATTAGATTTCTCTTATTAAAGTTAATATTAGCTGTTTTTTTATTATAATTTAGTTATTTAGTTATTTAGTTATAAATTTATAAAGTTTTACCTTATTTAGAAGAATAGCTATAAGTAGGGGTATAGGGTATCTATAGACTATGTTTTATAATATTTAAAATCTTTTAATTTTTTAATATATACTAAGGGTTTATATTATAAATATACTATTTTTTCTAATATTAATATTGTATTATTTATGAAAGGTGCTTTTTTATTATAAAAGTACCCTATATATATCTTTAGAAATAGTACTAAATGATATATTAAAAACTAAAATAGTTGTATTAAAGAATTATAAAATATGTTTTAAATAGCTAATATATTTATTTATAATATATAAAAACCTTAGGTAAATAGATAATTTATTAGAGTTAATATACAATTTTTATAATTCTTTTATACTTTTTTAAAATTTATTACTTTAATATTACTATATTATTACAAAAGAATTCTTAAAATATTAGTAATAAAAGAGAAAATATTTATATGAAGTTACTAATATAATTTAAAAAAAAAGCTTTATATATTATAAAAGCTTCTAAATTTATAACTTATAATATAATATTATATACTATTTTTAAATATAGTATTTAATTTTAATAAATTTATAACTTTTTTATATTATATAATATAGGATATATATAGTATAATTAGTATTATATAACTATAGTAGACCTATAATATTAAAAACTAATATATTTTGTATAGAAAATATTTTTTTATAAATAAAAATGAATTATTTCTTAGTAAAATTTATAGAAAAAGCTATAAATTAGCTAAATTTATATAATATAAAAGTTATAGGAATACTATTCTTATTTTTTAAAGTAAATTTAAAAAAGTAAGTCTTTTATGGGTCTTTTATAGGTCTTTTATAGGTCTCTAATAGTTTGATTGGTTTAATTAGACTGTTTAGTTAATTACGTTATTTATGACCCACTTACTTAGCTAAGCGAAAAAAATTTTAAGGAGGGGTATTCCCCCGCTTTCTCTTTTTAGTATAAGCTATTATAAGCTAGTATAAGCTATTATAAGCTATTATATTCCTAAATATAAGAAAATACTACAAATACTACATGTAGTAAAAAAATCTCCTTGTAGTGTAATATGTAGTGTAGTGTAGTACAAAGCTCTGCTCATGGCACACATTATCTTTAAGGTTATCTTATAATAAGGACGTATCTTTTACATTAGTTAGGTCCCCTGTAAAAGGCTTAAGACTAGTAATATTAAATATATTATATAAATAAGTCCTAGGTAGTAACCTTAATTAATACGCTAATCCATAACTCCTAATTGCCTTTTTAATCTTATAGGGGCCTAGGTACTTCGCGGCTAGCTTTTTACTAGGTTATCTTAGGTTAATATTCTTTATTAATAATAAAATATAATTACTAACTTTAAACCTTATTAGAGTTCTTTTCTAATTATAATATTTCTTATACTAAGTCTATAAGTTACTTAAAAGCTATTTAATTATAGTGTGATTTTCTCTTAGCGCTAAGACTTTACTTTTAGCTTAATTATTTACTAAAGGGATATTTATAACTACTTATTACAGACCTCTAGGATTATAACCTTATAATACCTCTACTAGTATGTAGCTATGCGTTATATAATTACTTATGTTATACGTAAATTACGCTAATAATAAGTTATCTACCTAATTAGTTTATTTAGTATAAGTAAAAGCCCTTAAATAATGCTCTAAAACTTAGTTTAAATATTTTATCTAGCTATTTATCTAGGGATAAAAAGCAGTGCTTAATAGCTACTTAGTTATAAGAAGGTAATAGAAAGTTATCTAAAAACCACTAGTAAATATAAAACCTTAGTCTATTATAATACCTTCTAGAGCTTTATAGTCTCTAAAAATATATTCTAAGAACATAGTTACTAGCCTATTACTAGTTAGTTACGTTAAAATAGGAATATAAATACTATATTTTATAAAATAGTTAATAATAACTAAAATCACGTTATAAGTCTAGTTTAAGTCTTTTACTAGTGGAAGCCTAGTAATAAAATCTATTAATAATTCTTAAAAAGGGCAATTAGGCACTAGTAGCGTAGCTAGCTTACTATATAGTTTATAATACCTTAGTTTTAAAGTCTAATAACTTATATAAGTGCTAATATATACCTTTATATCTTTCTTTATTATTAGCTAATAGTATTAGTTTATAATTTAATAAAGAGTCTTACTTACTCCTTAATGCCTAGTAGTAGGGTTATTATAGGTTAGTAGTAAAATTTCTTTTCTTATTCCCTAAGGGATAAAAATATAATTCTTAAATATTAATAGCTTAGAGGGTTCTATAGACTATATCTATAACGCTACTAAATTGCTACTTTTAAGTAACTTCTTTTAACCTATAGTAAAGTTATTACCTTACTATACTTTATATAATAAGACTTAAATTAAGGCTTCTAATTCTAAGCTCCTTTCTAGAAAGCTAGAGTTAAACTTAGAAGAGGTTCTCTAGATAGATTAGATCCTAGCTATAATATCTCTATAAGTAATTAGTTTACTAAATACCTCTAGTTTTATAGGGGAATAGATAAGTAATAGTTTTAAGGGGTGCCCTTACTACTTACTAGTAACTACTTATACTAATCTACCCCTTTTAGTAGTAGCTAGTCTAATAGGAAAATTAAAATAGCTAAGCAATAAATATAATATAAACTAGGTGCTAGTAGTACTACTATAGCTACCTTATTACTTACTAAAAAAAGTATTAAACAACCCTATTAATATACCTCTTCTAAGTATATCTAGATTATTAGGCTCCTTAAAAATATAGTTAAGTTATAATTTTTTAAAACCCTAGATATTAATAGTATTATTATAGTGTCTTTATAACTAACTATTAGTTACACTAAATAATATTTTTATAGAACCTATAGCGCTAGTAGTATTACTATAGTGTTCCTATTACTTAGTATCTATAAATTTAGATAAAAAGGTAAGGAGCTATATAGTTACTACTTTTGCTTTCCTTATCTTACTTATAAAATCTAGTCTTCTTACTACAAAATACTACAAATACTACAAAATACTACAAATACTACAAAATACTACAAATACTACAAAATACTACAAATACTACAAAATACTACAAATACTACAAAATACTACAAATACTACAAAATACTACAAATACTACAAAATACTACAAATACTACAAAATACTACAAATACTACATGTAGTAAAAAAATCTGCTTATAGTGTAATATATAGTGTAGTGTAGTATGTAGTGTAGTGTAGTATACTACACTACACTACAAATACTACAAAATATAGTGTAGTGTAGTACAAAGCTCTAATAAAGAGTAAGTGTATAACCTATAGCGCCCTTGCTTCTAAATTATATATAATAGTATAAGGTGCTAATATAGCCTATATAATTACTATAACTCTATATATAATCACAGACTAACTAAAGATTAATTATATCCTAATAATTATCTATATAGACTCTTTTTTATTATATAAATATCTTATAAAGCTAGGCTTTATAAAAGAGAAATGCCTTATAATTAATATTATAGCCCTTTAGTAACTATATAAACACTATAAGATCTATAAAGTCCGCTAGATTAATAGTAATAATAATATTACTAATATAATAATAAAGGAATCTCTAAATAAAAGCCTTAAGATATTTATTAATATAAATAAAGCTATAACTTATATTAAAGGCTAGGTAAAGAGGCTAGAGACTAGATAAACTAGATCAAAAATCTAGGTTAACTATTACCTAGGCTAATAAGAGGCTTATATTTACTAATTAGATTTACTTATATTTATTTCTATTTTTATTATATTTTTAAGTAAGCTCTTAAGCTAGACCTCTTTCTAATCCGTGGATTAGCCTCTCCTTCTAATCCCTTATGTTAATAACTAATAAAAGCCTTAGATTTAATATCTAGGCTTACTTTTCCTTTAATAGGCCTATAAGTAAGTTATATATAGTTTAGACTTACTTATTTCCTTATTTAATAGTTATATTTACTTTACCTTACTTTCCTTTCTAAAAAGAGAAGTTACTAGTATTATAATATCTAGGTTAATATTAGGTTTACTACTAGGGGAAGTGAAGTATATATAGTAATACTACCCTATAATTAGCTATACTTATATATAAGGCATGTATATAACTTATAATCCCTTTTCCTATAGCTATATAGCCCTCTAGATAGCTTTATAAATTAACTTCTATTATACCTTTAAATCAGACCCTTTTTGCACTAGTGCATAACGTTGCAATAGCCTTAACGGTCCTAACAATAAGCTATTATAAGCTATTATAAGCTATTATAAGCTATAATAAGCTATAATAAGCTATTATAAGCTATAATAAGCTATTATAAGCTATAATAAGCTATTATAAGCTATAATAAGCTATTATAAGCTATAATAAGCTATTATAAGCTATAATAAGCTATTATAAGCTATAATAAGCTATTATAAGCTATAATAAGCTATTATAAGCTATAATAAGCTATTATAAGCTATAATAAGCTATTATAAGCTATAATAAGCTATTATAAGCTATAATAAGCTATTATAAGCTATAATAAGCTATTATAAGCTATAATAAGCTATTATAATTCATTTCTTTTCCAAATACTACAAATACTACAAAATACTACAAATCCTACATGTAGTAGAAAAATTTCCTTGTGGTGTAGTATGTAGTATAGTGTAGTGTAATGTAGTATGTAGTATACTATACTACACTACAAATACTACAAAATGTAGTGTAGTGTAGTATGTAGTATACTATACTACACTACAAATACTACAAAATGTAGTGTAGTGTAGTACAAAGCTCTGATAAGTATAAATAAAGGTATATGCGTTCTTTAGTAAGTGTATATATTCTAATTAGGATAGGACTTCCCCCTACTCTTAGGTCCCTATCTATAGCTATATATAGTAGTTTAAGGTCTTTTTATTCTTCTCTTAAGTCCTTAATTATAATAGGTACCTTATAGACACTATATTAAGGCACTATAAGGGCCCTTACTGCCTTAATAATAAGTGCTATAGCCTTAGCCTAGTTAAGCTTATGGTTTTTTATAAATTTAGCACTAATAATATTAATCTTAGCGTAGCTATTAAGATTTACTGCTATTTTAATGTCTTTATACCTATAGATAGTAACTAGTGTATAAAATTAATACCTTATTAGTACCCTAGTGTTTAAGGTAAAGTTAAGGGTATTTACTTTTACCTTAGGAAGTTTCCCTAGCTTTCTTAGGGCTCTTTCTTTAGCTTATTATAGTTATAAGAAAGGTGCTCTATACTACTATAGTTAAAATATTATTTTTTATCCCTAACTTTACTATTATTTAGGTAAGTAGCTAAGCCCTTTTCCTAGTCCTTATTTCTCTAATCCTTATAAGGTCTATAACCTTATAGGGAATTATATCTTTAATATTAGGAAGCCTTATATAGGCCTTTATCTCCTAGGTAATTAGGCTTTTACTTACTCTTTAGTATTACCTCCTAAAATTACTAGGTAAGTTATATTACCTTTTCTTAAGTTTATTCTATAATTAAGGAATATAGGTTAATATAGTCCTATATATTAGGGAGTAGTTTTATAAAGAATATAAGAGTATAAGACTTTTTAGAGGCTTTTTCTAGGTATTTCTCTAGTAAATCTAAGAAGATACTAAATTTAATAAGGCTTTAACCCTTATATTACTTTATATTCTCTAGTTATATAGCTATTTACATATTATAATTTATAGTGTCTCTGTCACGGCTTATTCCGTAGGGTTAAATAAACGAAGTAATGGCTAAGATTCTCGCAGTCGCTACTAGATGAATACTAGCTAGGGGTAGGTATATAAAGGTTTTAATCTTTAACTTAGCACTAATAATATACGTAGTCTTTAATAAATACCTTGCTTTATAAGCATATAGCTATCTTATAGCTAGCTAGCCTCTTTGTTATTTATATGGCCTAAAGGTTCTCCGAAGATCCGCTCTGACGAACGTCCTGTCTCTGACCTCTGCGCTCCTAACAGTCTCTAAGTAGTATAAGTATCTAAGTCTAGAATATATTCTAGTTATCTTTAAGGCTATCCTAGCTATTAGCCTATTATTCTTTAAGGTATTTATCCTATCTTACCTAATAATTAGTATATATATAGTTAAGTATAAAGAGAATCTTTTAATAGTTATATTAGTACTTTTTCTTTACCTTATTAAAGGTATAGTTTAGGTTATTAAGCTATATCTTATACCTTTATAGGTTTATAGGATATTAAAGCTTAGTAATATTCTAAACCTTAATCTTTTAGCTACTTTAGCTTAAGGGAGTACTAGGTCTTTACCCTTATTTCTCTTATACTTTTCCCTTATTTAACTATTATAAGTTAATAAGCTTCTTTTCTTATTCTTATAATCTCTAAAGTTATTTAAGCTATATAATTTACTTAGTTATTACTATAGCTTTAGTACTAAGGGTAAAGAATTTAATCTTAAGTATAGTCTTTATAAAATATAGTATATTCTTAGCTATAGTATTACCCTTATTTAATTAGTTTTAATTATTATCTAATATTACTCTAGTAAATTAGGTAGTTTTTCTCCTTATATTACTTTTAAGTAGCTAGTAAGAGAAGCTTTAGAATTATAAGAATAATAATAGCTAGGTAAGATATATAAGGGCTATAGTATATTAACTAAAGCTTACTAAGTCTAAGTGTGTTATATATATAAGTTACTAGCTTATAGCTAGCGGCTTGCTAGTGTTACGTGGACCTAGCCCTAGGGCGTGGCCTGCCCGCGGGGTGCGCTAGTGCACGCCTTGTGTTGTGAGTGGGGCCTCACAACTAACTCCTTCTTATTATATGAACACCTTATAAAGCTAGGTATAATAAAGGAGAAGTAGCTAATAATTAATATTATAGCCCTCTTATAGTTATATAAGAGGTATAAGATCTATAAAGTTAGGTGAATTAATAGTAGTAATAACCTAGCTAATATAATAATAAAGGTATTACTAAATTTATCCCTTTTAACCTTAATTAATTTAAATTAATTAATAATTTATATAGAAGGCTAGGTTAAGAGACCTTTAAGGTTAGATAGAAGGGAGGATTAACTAGACTAAATTAAAGCAACTAGATTAATTAAAATAACTAAGGCTACGCAAGCTAATTAGAGCTATGAATTCCTATAAAGGGATTTACTTATATATACTTTCCTTTAATTTGATTTTTATTATATTTTTAGGCCCCTTTAGCTACAAAGAAAAGAGAGACTACTAGTGTGGCTTCCTTTAGACCCTTAGATAATAGTTAGTCTAGCTATAGCTAAAGGTAAGACTACTAAAGGAATATATATAATATAATTAGCTATATTATAGGTAACCTTACTTTATTTGCAGTAGCTTTACACTATAGCCTTACTTTTTGCCTATATTCTCTTTAATAGATTTCTCTCTTTCTCTCTTTTCTTTTCTCTCTCTTAGCTAGTAACTATTATTAACTTCATTAAATCTAACCCCTTCGCACTAGTGTAACGTTCCTTGGTGTAACTAATAATATCTTTATAAGATTAATAATTTACTTTAGTAATAATCTTAAGGTATATAAGGCTCTTTAAGTAAATTTTACCTAGTCCTTAGTTAGTAATACTATATCTTATATTTATTATAATAGTAGCTCTAAGGGAATTAATAGTTTTTAGTTATATATTGCCCCTTATTAAGTAATAAGAAGTATAGCTTACTACTATATTATTAAGGAGGTATAAAAGCTTTATAGTAAGGATACTATTAGTAATAGGGTTACTATAAGGGATGTTTTATTAAAGCTAATTCTCTTCCCTAAGGCATTACTCTCTAGGGTACAATACTACCCTTAGGGGGTAATATTAAGTAAAGGTATTCTTATAGGGGCTATTTATATATATTAATAAATATTCTTTATTAGAATTATATATTCTAGGGTTTATACTTATCTTAAAGGGACTTTTTCTAGAGAGTAATATAAGGGAGATTAGGGTAATTAGTATAGTTAGTAGTGCTCTCTAATAGTACTATTATTTAAAAGGTCTTTAAGGAAGTCCTTATTCTTAGTAATTCTCTTATAAAAGCTTAAGTACTTTTTCTAAGCTTTCTTAATTGTTAGGAGCGCAGAGGTTAGAGACAGGACGTTCATAATAGTGGATCTTTAGAGAACCTTTAGGCCGCTCTAATAATAAAGAGGCTAGCTAGCTATAAGATAGCTACGTGTTTATTAAGCAAGGTATTTATTAAGGATAGCATATATTATATATAGTAGGTTAGAGATTAAAACCTTTATATACTAGGCCCTAGCTAGTATCTTTCTAGTAGTAACTATGAATCTTAGCCTTTACTTTATTTATATTAGACCTTATAGTATAAGCTATAATAAATTAATCTCTAAACCTTTAAGGGAAATAAACTATTAGCTAGATTATTATATAGCTAATACTATAAAGGTTTACATAAAATACGCTAGTACCTTATAATAATAAAGGTATAGATAATTAGTTATAAGATAGAGAACCCCTATAGTCTAGAATAATAGATAATAATAGGGTATAAGAAATACTACTAGTCCCTAATCTAGATAAAGGCATAGGTAATGCGAATAATAATAATAAAGCATTATAGAGATACTATAAGGTTATATAAGCTAAGCTACTATATACATAAAGAAAATAGGAGATTCTATAAATTAAGGTATAAATTAAGGAGATTAAGGCAAATCTATTATTAGCTAGACCTCCTTAGGGACCTATAATTACCCCTTAAACTTTAACTATAGTTTTACTAGTAGTCTATAGTAACTTAGTAGTAATTATATAGTAAAGTAGTCTTATTAAAACGTAGATAAAAATACCTATGTATAAAGGGGATATATATAAGAACCTCTAAAATTTCCTAGTAGATTTAAATGTGTTATTTAAATTAGACTATTATACCTTTAGGAATAATATAACTAAGGTAGTGTATGTAAGCAGCTACCTAGCTAATAATGCAAAGCGATAATAAATACGTTATATAGCTATGGATAGGCATGTAAATTATATATTACTTATATAGATAGGTTTTCTTAATTAGCTAAAGACTAGAATAATAGATAAGAATATAAGGTACTTAGAAGCAATAAGAACTTTACTGAATCTTAGGTAAAGAGATAACTAATTATTTTAAGCCTTTATAAGAGCTTAGACTAAGGTAGAAGCTAAATTACCTAAGGTAATTCCTATATGCCTAAGAATTACTATCTTTCTAAATAGCTTAAATAACGCTATAAGGAAGTAGATAATTAGCTAAGAGTTTCTAATATTATAAAGCTAGTTATAAGGCTAGGGTAAGAAAGCAGAGGTTATAATAAATTTAGGCTAAAGTAATAAAAAAAGTTAAGACTATAAAAAGAAAAGGTAATGCTTTATATTACCTATAGATAAGGTATAGTAATAAAGTAAGGATTAAAGAAAAAAATCATCCCTAGTGTGCTTTAAATATAGAAAGCCTAGATATACTATACTAACTTATTAGGCACTAGACTATTTTACCTATAAAAGCAATAAGCATATAATAGAGAAATATAATAAGAGTAGTAATAAAGCTATATCTCCTAATATAATACTAGTTTAATTAGCATAGACCTAGGAATATAATCTCGCTATAAAATACCTTATAAATAATAAAATAAGAATATAGGCATCTCTATAATAAGATAACTAGTGGTTAGCTATATAAGCGCTATTTAACATAGGTATATAGTTTTTAATAATTTATCCTAAATTATTAATTAAAAAGGATTAGGAAAGTGTAATATAATTAGACTAAATACTAGAGAGTATAAGCTAAAAAGTAATTCTATATTAAGGAATTTTATAAAAATTAATAAAAGTAAAAGATAGTATAGGATTTATAAAGTTTTACTAAGTTAGCTACTATATTACTAATATAGGAAAAGGGATAATACTAGGTATAGACTAGATTAGAGAATACTTACCTATTATTATATATTAGAAGTAGGGATTCTAGAGGTATTTAGTAACTAGAGAGTGTCTCTCCTTTACTTATAGAAAGCAGCGAATATATAGGGAGAAAAAACTAGTAGTAGTTATATTATTATTTAGAGTAATAAAGATTAAGCTAATAGTTCTAAAAGAAAGGGATAAAGGTTAATTAGAGAACTTAGTAGTAATAGAAGGATAAATAAATAGTAAAGGCACTATAATATTACTAGAATACGCTTACTTATAGTAAAAAAAGCAAGGTATTATAATTATACTAATTTTAGGAAATATAAGTAGCAAAGAAGCTATATTAAATTAGGGCAAGAGTACTAAGCATCCTACACTAATAATTCTAGATAAATATAAGGAGTTTATAAATATTTTTTCTAAAGAGCTAGTAGGTAAGCTTCCTAAACTAGGAGGTTACACTTATATAATTAAATTAGAAGAAAGGAAAACACTACCTTAGGGGCCTATATATAATTTAGCTAAGAGAGAGCTATAAGTTCTTAGGGAGTACCTTATAAGTATATAGCTTAAAGGGTAAATTAGAAGATTAGTTAGCCTAGCTAGAGTTTTAATTTTATTTATCCTAAAGAAAGGAGGAAAATTAAGGCTTTACGTGGATTATAGGGGCTTAAATAAGATTATAATTAAGGATAAGGCCCCCTTGCCTCTTATTACTAAAATTCTTAATTAATTAGTAAGTGTAGTTATTTTTATAGTCCTTAATCTTAAAGATATATACTACTAGCTATATATTTGCTTAGGTAATAAGTAAAAGATAGCTTTCTATTATTACTATAGCTACTTTAAATATCTTATTATACTATTTAGACTAGTTAACACACTAGTGACTTTTTAGGAGTATATTAATAATACACTTAAAGGTCTTATTAATAAGACCTATATTATTTACCTAGATAACACGCTAATATATAGTAGCGTGGTTAAGGAGTATATAGATTATATTAAACAAATCCTATATAAGCTTAGAGATATAAGCCTTTTTATTAACCTTATAAAGTGTTAATTTTTAGTTATAAAGGTTAAATTCTTAGGCTTTAAGATATTACTAAGAGGTATTATAATAGATCTAGCGAGGGTTAAAGCAATTACAATATGGCTAATACTATATAGCGTATTTAATATTTAGTTATTTCTTAGTTTTACCGGATTTTACTGCTGTTTTATTAAATAGTATAGTAAAGTTATTATTCTATTAATAAATTACCTTAGAGGGAAGTAACTAGTAATATTTAACTTAGAACCCTATAAGTTAGTAGCGTTTAGAGAACTTTAGTAAAGATTTTAGAAAGCGCTAATTTTAGTGTATTTTAACCCACTTATATATCTTAGAGTAAAGACAGATACATCTAGATATGCGATTAGGGCTATACTTACAATATTAGTGCTAGATTACTAGCACCTAGTTGCGTTTATATTAAGGAAAATAACTAATGCTAAATTACGCTATATAATACCTAATAGCGAATTATTAGCTATTTAAGAGGCTTTTTAGGCCTAGAGATATTACCTTACTTACTTAGCTTATATAATTAAGGTTATTATAGACTATTTAAACTATAAGTACCTAGCTATAAAGCCTAAGCTTACTAGCAGGTAAGTAACTACGCTTAATAAGCTTTATTTGTTTAACTTTAAGATTATATATTATATAGGGAAATTAAATCCTACTAATTCCCTATTAAGAAGACTAGATTTTATAAGTAAGATAAGGAAAGCAAAAGTAATAATTATATAGCTCCTTACCTTTTTATTTAAATTTATAGATACTAAGTAATAGAAACACTATAGTAATACTACTAGCGCTATAAGTTCTATAAAAATATTATTTAGTGTAACTAATAGTTAGTTATAAAGACGCTATAATAATACTATTAATATCTAGGGTTTTAAAAAATCATAACTTAACTATATTTTTAAGGAGCCTAATAATCTAGATATGCTTAGAAGAGGTATATTAGTAGGGTTATTTAATACTTTTTTTAGTAAGCAATAAGGTAGCTATAGTAGTACTACTAGTACCTAGTTTATATTACGTTTATTACTTAGCTATTTTAATTTTCCTATTAGACTAGCTACTACTAAAAGGGATAGACTAGTATAGGTAGTTACTAGTAAGTAGTAAGGGCACCCCTTAAAACTATTACTTATCTATTCCCCTATAAGACTAAAGGTATTTAGTAAACTAATTACTTATAGAGATATTATAGCTAGGATCTAATCTATTTAGAGAACCTCTTCTAAGTTTAACTCTAGCTTTCTAGAAAGGAGCTTAGAATTAGAAGCCCTAATTTAAGTCTTATTATATAAAGCGTAGTAAGGCAATAACTTTACTATAGGTTAAAAGAAGTTACTTAAAAGCGGTAATTTAGTAGCGTTATAAATATAGTCTATAGGACCCTCTAAGCTATTAATATTTAAGAATTATGTTTTTATCCCTTAGGGAATAAGAAAAGAAATTTTACTACTAACCTATAATAACCTTACTACTAGGTATTAAGGAGTAAGTAAGACTCTTTATTAAGTTATAAACTAATACTATTAGCTAATAATAAAGAAAGATATAAAGGTATATATTAGCACTTATATAAGTTATTAGACTTTAAAACTAAGGTATTATAAACTATATAGTAAGCTAGCTACGCTACTAGTGCCTAATTGCCCTTTTTAAGAATTATTAATAGATTTTATTACTAGGCTTCCACTAGTAAAAGACTTAAACTAGACTTATAACGTGATTTTAGTTATTATTAACTATTTTATAAAATATAGTATTTATATTCCTATTTTAACGTAACTAACTAGTAATAGGCTAGTAACTATGTTCTTAGAATATATTTTTAGAGACTATAAAGCTCTAGAAGGTATTATAATAGACTAAGGTTTTATATTTAAACTAAGTTTTAGAGCATTATTTAAGGGCTTTTACTTATACTAAATAAACTAATTAGGTAGATAACTTATTATTAGCGTAATTTACGTATAACATAAGTAATTATATAACGCATAGCTACATACTAGTAGAGGTATTATAAGGTTATAATCCTAGAGGTCTGTAATAAGTAGTTATAAATGTCCCTTTAGTAAATAATTAAGCTAAAAGTAAAGTCTTAGCGCTAAGAGAAAATCACACTATAATTAAATAGCTTTTAAGTAACTTATAGACTTAGTATAAGAAATATTATAATTAGAAAAGAACTCTAATAAGGTTTAAAGTTAGTAATTATATTTTATTATTAATAAAGAATATTAACCTAAGATAACCTAGCAGAAAGCTAGCTATAAAGTACCTAGGCCCCTATAAGATTAAAAAGGTAATTAGGAGTTATAGATTAGCATATTAATTAAGGTTATTACCTAGGACTTATTTATATAATATATTTAATATTACTAGTCTTAAGCCTTTTAAAGGGGACTTAACTAATATAGAAGATATATCCTTATTATAAGATAACCTTAAAGATAATAAATAGGAGTTTAAGGTTAAGAGAATTATTTTACATTACTATAATAGGAGATAACATAAATATCTAGTTAAGTAAAAAGGCTATAATATATTAGAAAACTTATAGGTACTAAAGAGGGATTTTATAATAAGAGATATTATTAAAGATTATAAGTAATAGTTAAATAGTAAGGTTATTATAAAGTACTTATAATTTATAAGTTAATGTAAGGTTATTATAAAGTACTTATAATTTGTAAGTTAATATAAGGTTATTATAAAGTAGTTATAGTTTATAAGTTAATATAGTAAGAAGTTAGAAAATAAAGTTAAATTACTTAATCTATTGTATAGCTACTAAGTACTTACTTCTCTATAATAGAGTTAGCTATAACTATTTCCTTAGTAGTAGTAGTAGCTATAGTAGCTAAGGGAGCAAAGGCCCTAGGAGTATCTTTATTATTAGAATCCCTCTCTTTATATATATAAACCTAAAGTTTACTAGGGAGCTTAATAGAACTAATATAAGTAAGTAAATTAGTAGTATTAAGTATAAACTACTAGTAAGTTAGTTAAGCATTAGCTATATACATTAAGAAAGCTTACTATTAGGATATTCTAGGCTATAAAGTAAAGAGAGTTTAAAATATTAATCTATATCTTAAGGTTTATAGTATTACTTAGTAGTGCTATTATAGTGTGTTTATTATATTTTACTTTATAAGTAGTATTAGTAGTTATTTAGGCATAATAGATATATTTACACTTATTAGAATTTTTATAAGATAGGATAGTATTCTATAGCTTTTTCTTTGCTTTTATAATAGACTAGTAGTAAGTTAGTAGTAATCTAGTGTCTAGGTAGTAAAATTATACTTACTTTATCTTAATAGTAATAGCTACCTTTAGGAGTAGCTTTAATAAGTTTAAATAGCCTATTATAAAGCTATATAATTTAAGCTAGGTACTAGTAGTATATTAGTAATAAGCAAGTAGTTTCTAGATAAGAGAGATATACTATAATATAGTTTTTATTATTATAGAAGTAATAAGTATATTTTATTAAGTAGCCTATTAGATATTAGTAATGTAAAAGCAGTAAGTAAGCAAAGAAGTTATACTTATAAATTTATTATATTCTATAAGGAAGGTTTTTTTATTAATAAGATATTTAGGAATATTATAGCTACTATTTTTTAGTAGGATATTTTATATTACTACTTACTAAGAGTAGTGTATATATAGAATTTTCTTTCCTATTATTCTACTAGTAGTAAGTTAGTAATAAATATACTATAAGGATATAGTAAACTTATATTAAGATTTTAGAAGCTAAGCGCTTTTAAGAAGACTTAGTAGGAGATTTCTTAGAAGACTTTCTAGTAGCTTAACCTTCTAGAGCTACTAAAGGAGGCAGAGTCCTAATATAAGTATTTAATATAGTTAACTAGCTATAAGTTAGCTATAATAAACTAAATAAAGAAATTATATTTAAAAGGGAATAAACTAATAATCTAGATAAAGATAAAGGATAAAGATAAATAATAGTAGGTAATAATAATAATTAGAGACTAAAGAAGGTTAGTAACTACTATATAATAGTAGTAAGATAGCTACTACTTAGCTAGTAAGGGTAACTTATAAGGTTAAGGGATATTATAAGAGAAAGAAAGTATATAGCAAGGGGAGAAAATTAGTCTCTTTTATATTAACCCTAGACCCCTTAAGTGATCTAATACACTATAGGTAAGTAATCGATAAATTATAATAATAACTATTAGCTCTGCCACTTACATATATAACTAATAGCTATAAACTTATAGCAATTATAATATAAGCCCTCTAGTTAGACTATTTAGAACTATAGCATTAGGTACCCTATTTATTTAAACTAATCACAAAAATTAATATAAGTTATTTATTTTTTTAGTCTAGCTATATAATAGGTAATAATATTTATTCTACTATATTAAAGCTATATATAAGCTACTATTTAGATATTACTACCTATAATAAGGGGGGTTATTTATAATTAGTGGTATTATTATTTTTTTTTTACCTATATATCTAGATATAAGGTTCCTTATCTTATTTTCTTTATAAGCTTTATTATAGTGTTTACACCCTAAGTAAGTAGCTCTTTTTATAATTAAGGTTAATTATATATTAGGGGGGTATTATATTAGGAGCGTAAAGGTTAGAGATAGGATATTTATAATAGTAAATCTTTAGAGAACCTTTAGGCTACTCTAATAATAAAGAGGCTAGCTAGCTATAAGATAGCTATATGTTTATTAAGCGGGGTATTTATTAAGGATAGCATATATTATATATAGTAGGTTAGAGATTAAAACCTTTATACACTAGGCCCTAGCTAGCATCTTTCTAGTAGCGACTGCGAATCTTAGCCTTCACTTCGTTTATATCAGACCCTGCGGTACAAGCCGTGACATTAATCTCCTTTATATTCTAAACGTAAAATTCTTATTAGTTTACTATATCTTTAAGGTTATTTATAACTTAAAAGCCTTATTTAATAGATATATATACTCTATTATATAAGAAATAGTCCTAGAGGTAATAGGGTACTAGTATAATACTTAGGTAAATACTCCTACTATTTATCTATAGAAGTTATTACTAAATTTAAAGAAAAGGGTTCTTTTAGTAAGCTCTCTTAATTTATAATCTAATATCTTTAGGAGAATATAGGCTATAATTATCTTAGGTAAGTTATTTACTTTAGGGCTAAAGTGCTTAGCTTATTAAAGAAAGGGTTTTATAATATAATATTACAGCTTTATTAGGATTTAAGAAAGATAAGTTAAGGGGTTTTTGTTATGGACTCGAGCTATAAGCTCGGGTCAAGTCTGGCTCCGGAAAGTACGCGGACTGTGTGTGGCTTAGGTTAAGTCTAGCTCCGGAAAGTACGCAAACTATATGTAGCTAGGTTAGGGCTACACGCAGACTACGCATAGGCTACGTATAAGTTACTATAAATCTAGGCGCTATATAACCACTAGTATAGTTTCTTTTTTCTTTTATAAGAATAATATTCTTACTTTAAATACTTATAAGTAAAAGCTATAAGGCTAGTTCTTAATATATATTATTCTTTACTATAAAAACACATTAACTAGTAAATATACTATTGCTATAGGATAGGATAAATACTAATAAGTTAGTAATATTATAATACTTACTTAAATAGTAAGTAAGGTAAATTAAGTACTTAACTAATAAGCATAATATAGTACCTATACTAATTTAGCCTAAGTAAAAACCCCTTCTTACTAGGCCTCCCTTTAATAGTAATAGGGTTTTATTTATAGCTTAGAAAGGCCTAATAGCCTATAAGTTACTTATAGATAAGGATTTTATTAGTAATAAATAGGACTAGTAGTATTTTATTTACTAAAACCTATCTCCTAAGGTATAGGCATAGGTTACATCCTTCTTTAAAAAGGGCTATTTACTTAACTATTACCTAGAGTAACTTCTTAAATACCTTAGGGAGATATTTAATAACCCTTATTAATAGGAATTAGCTATTATAGAACTTAATTAGTTAATATAATAATAAAATAAGCAATTTAGTAACTTCTATATTTATTTTAAATAGAAATTAGCTCTAGCTAGGGGGCTTAATTAGTTAGACTTAGTAAAGTTATCTAAGCTATATATAGTGCTTAATAAATAAATAAAAGACTATAGCGTAGGTTAGGATATACCCTAGGCTAATTATGTTTCTATAATAGCTTACTAGTAAAGCATTATACTAGATATTAAGTCTTACTAATTAGAGAAAAGACACTAGATATAAAGATATAGTAATTAAGCACCTAACCTAAATAAGACTAAGGCATATAATAAGGACACGCTAATAATAGATATTTAATCTATAGCTATAATAGGGACCTAATAAGGCTCTAGAAAATCTATAGGACGCTAAAGGTTAGGTAATAAAGGGGGCAGTAAATAGGCTAAATAGGTTACCTAAGATATATTTAATGCGCGCTATAATAAGGGGAAATATATATAATATAGCTTCTCTAAGCATTTTATTATAGCATGCTCTTTACACCCTATAGTCTAGCTATAGAAGAAGTCTTCTATTAATATTTATAATATAGAGAATATAACTTCTATAGACTTAGATATTAAGTCTATAGTATAGTTAGGAAAAGAGTAATCCTATTATTAAGTTATTTAATAGGGGATAGGGGAAGAAGGCATAAAGAGGCTTTATAGTATATAGTTATTACTAATAAGGACTATAAAGAGATCTAGAATAATATAGATTTATTCCCCTTCTTAGTTCTTACTTTAATTAATAAGACTACCTTTATAAATACTTAAGTTAATATAGGCTATAACTACTACGCTACTATAAGTAAACACTTAGTCTAAAAGCTTTAATTAAAATACCTCCCTCTTCTAACTAAGAGGTTAGTTTATATAGCTATTAGTGTAAAATAAGGGGGAAAAGAGAGCTATAAGAAACGATTATATATATTATATATTATTTGTTTTTAGTTAGATTTAGATAGATAGGAAACGCTAATTATAGCATATGTAATCCTAGGACTAACAAGGTAACTTATCCTTAGTACACTATGAATAGAACGGAATAAAATCACCTTAGATATAACACACTAATAGGTGTGCGTGGAATTAGTAAATAGTTTGTGTATCTAGGCTATGGTTAATAGAAAGGTTAATTAACCTATAATATCTATCTTAGGTTTAACCTTCACTAGGATAGTATAGCAAGCAAAGAGATAGAAGGAATATATTTAGCTTTACACTATAAGCCTATAGGAAATCATATCTATTTTGCAAATTAATATAACCCTAAAGGCTATAAAGAAGGAGCTTCTTGCTTCCTTACTAGAGGCACTTTAGGACTTTAAGGATTTGTTTTAGGAAAGTAAGGCAAATATTCTACTACTATACTAAGGGAAGTTAGACTATTATATTTACCTTAGGCGTAACGCAAATAGAAATAAACCTAACTTACTATAGGCACTATTATATAATATACCCTAGGAGTATTTGCTTAAGATTTAAAAGCAAGTAATAGACTTAATAGATAAGGATTAGATCTAAGCGAGTTTATTATTAGTAGTAGCCCTAGTATTATTAGTAAAGAAACTTAGTAGTAGTTAGAGGTTTTGTGTAAACTATTACGCCCTAAATAAGATTATAGAATAGGACTATTACCCCTTACTATTAGTAAAGGAGACACTATATTTATTATTAAAGGTAATGTAAGGGCTTGGGCTTTGCCCAAGCATTGTCTGTACAGTAGTTAGGGAGGGGATTGGTAGAAGCAGTGGGGTAAGGAAAAAGGGGGCTTACATAAGTAGCCTAGGGGGTATAAGGGGCACCACTAGGGATAGCCTCTTACCCTTTCTCCTTTCCTCCTCAAGTCTCTCAATACTATATTGACGCTCTATCGCAGTCGCCTAGGGGCCAGTCCATAACAGGTAAGGTGGTTTATAAAGCTAGATATATAATTAGCGTTTTACTATATACACATTACTAAAGGCAAAGAACACTAGATAGTATTTTATATAAGGTTTAGTTTGTTTAAGTAATTAGTATACCCCTTTAGGTTAGTAAGCATACCTATAACCTTTTAAAGGTATATTAATAGCGCCTTAAGTGGCATCCTAGGTAATTATATTACTATGTATCTTAATAATATCCTAGTTTACTTAAGCGAATTATAAAAGGACTATATATAGAAGGTTTATAGCATACTATCTAGACTATAGTAAGCTAGTCTAAACCTAGATATTAAGAAATATATATTTATAACTAAGGAGGTTAAATACCTTAGGTTTATTATCTAGGTAAGGAAGGTAATCTACCTAGATAAGGAGAAGATTATAGTAATTTAGGATTAGGAGGCGCTAATAAGGGTCTATGAAGTCTATAGGTTTCTTAGATTTGCTAACTTTTACTGTGATTTTATACTAAAGTTCTTAGACTTAGCAGGCCCTCTAATTAACTTAATAAAGAAGGGAGCCCTATTCTACTAGATAGAGGAGTATAATAAGGCTTTTAAGGTATTAAAGGTAGCCTTTATATTATACCTAATCCTAACTTAATAGGATCCTAAGAAAGATATATTAGTAAAGGCAGATTATTCTAGTATAGTATTAGGGGGTTATCTCTCTTAGTTTAGTAATAATAGTATCTTACACCTAGTAGCCTACTATTTAGCTTAATTATAGGCTGCTTAATAGAATTACACTATCTATAATAAGGAACTACTAGTAATTATTTCTTACCTTAAGGCATAGTTAGTAGAGCTTTAGAGTGTAAGTAAACTATTTATAATATTAATAAACTATAAAAACCTTAAGTACTTCATAGCACTAAGGGAGATATTAGAATAATAAGCATAATAGGCAGAGACTCTAGCACTCTTTAACTTTTACCTATAATATAGGCTAGGCACATAAGTAGAATAACTAGACATGCTATTATAATATTATCTAGATAGGCTAGAAATAAATAGAGCAAAAACCTTAATTATTTAATTTATAATTAGCCTTATGAAATTTAGCTTTAAGAGAGAATAACCACGCATTTGCCTTAAGCCTATTATAGTAATAAAGGGGGTTATTATAGATACTAGTTTAGCCCTATTAAGGAGTCTTCCTACTAGTAAGTTATTATTTACAGATAAACACCTCTAATCCCTATAGGACTAGTCTATAACCTAGGATAAAGCTTATAGGTTATAGGTTAATGTAGCAGTAATAGGGGCTAGGAAGTTCCTAGATACTGCTAATATAAGAGAGTAAATTATAGACTATTAGATTAGCGTAAAAGGGGCGCTTTAATTTTAAGGGTAGATATAGGTTCCTAAATAGGAACTACTAACTATAATATTAATATAATAGGTTTATAACTCACCCTTATTAGGTTACCTAGGGTAAAATATAACTTTTAAGGCGCTTTAAAGGGACTTCTATTAGGATAGTATGTTATAGGATATAGCTTATTTTATATAGAACTGCCACTATTATAGAGGGAAGAAGAGCTAGTAACTACAATAAGGCTTATTAAAACTAATCCTACTACTAGATAGGTACTAGTTACAAATATCTATTAACTTTATAACTAACTGTGAGGCCCCACTTACAACACAGGCGCACCACTAGCGCGCCCCGCGGACAGGCCGCACCCTAGGGCTAGGTCCACGTGACACTAGCAAGCCGCTAGCTATAAGCTAGTAACTTACATATATAACACACTTAGACCTAGCAAGCTTTAGTTAATATACTAGAGCCCCTATACCTCTTACCTAGCTATTATTATTCTTATAATTCTAAAGCTTCTCCTACTAGCTACCTAAGAGTAATATAGGGGGGAGAACTACTTAATCCGCTAGAGTAATATTAGATAATAACTAGAACTAATTAAATAAGGGTAGCACTATAGCTAAGGATATGCTATGTTTTATAGAGACTACGCTTAAAATTAGACCCCTTACTATTAGTACTAAAGCTATAGTAATAATAGAGCGAATTACTTAGCTTAAATAACTCTAGAAACTATAAGAACAAGAAAAGGAGCTTATTAACCTATTATAGCTAAATAAGGGGGAAGTATAGGTAAAAAGGGGGCGAAGACCTAGCACCCCCTTAAGCTAGAGTAACTAAGAGATTAAGGTCTAGAATATTACTAAGCTCTGATATCCTATAAACCCACAGAAGCATAAGATATGGCTTAACGACCTAAACCATGCCTTTAACAGGGCAAAGAAAAAATATCGACATGGGATAGATACCTCGAAGAACAATAGGCTAATGGCCGGGAAGACCTTGAAGATAACTGGGATAAGTTCTAGGATTAGACACTCACGCTGCTTAAGGACGCTATAAACCGTAACGCGCAAATGGCTACGTAGCTAGAGAACGCAAGGTAATATAAGGGTTAAAGCCCTATCTAATTTAGTATCTACTTAGATTCGCTAGAGAAATACCTAGAAAGAGCCTCTAAAAAGTCTTATACTCTTATATTCTTTATAAAGTTACTCCCTAACCTATAGGACTACATTAACCTATATTCTTTAATTATAGGAAAGACTTAAGAAAAGGTTATATAACTTACCTAGTGATTTTAGGAGGTAATACTAAAGAATAAGTAAAAGCCTAACTATTTAGGGGATAAAGGCCTATATAAGGCTCCCTAATATTAAAGGCAAGACTCCTTATAAGGTTATAGACCTTATAAGGATTAAGGGAATAAGGACTAGGAAAAGGGCCTAGCTACCTACCTAAATAATAGTAAAGTTAAGGATAAAAGATAATATTTTAACTATAGTAGCATAGAGCATTTTACGTGGAAGTGTAATAAGCTAAAGAAAAAGCCCTAAGAAGGCTAAGGAAACTTCCTAAGGCAGAAGTAAATACCCTTACCTTTGCCTTAAACACTAGGGTGCTAATAAGGTATTAATTTTATATACTAGTTACTATTTATAGGTATAAAGACACTAAAATAGCAGTGGATCTTAATAGCTACGCTAAAATTAATATTATTAGTGCTAAATTTATAAAGAACTATAAGCTTAACTAGGCTAAGGCTATAGCACCTATCCTTAAGGTAGTAAGGGCCCTTATAGTTCCCTAATATAGTGTCTATAAGGTACCTATTATAATTAAGGACTTAAGAGAAGAAGAAAAGGACCTTAAGCTACTATATATAGCTATAGATAGGGACCTAAGAATAGGGGGAAGCCCTCTCTTAATTAGAATATATACACTTACTAAAGAACATATATACCTTTATTTATACTTATAAGAGTAATAGTTTAAGAAAAAGAGAATAGCCTTTTTACTTATAACTCCCTATAAGTTTGTAAAGGTAATGCGTAATAAGACTATTATATATGCTATTATAGGAGTTATAGAAGATAAGTTTATTACCCTTAAAGATAAAGAGAAGGCAAAAGCATATAAAATTATTAAAGATATCCCTAAGGAACTATATAAGTTTAAAGACATATTTATATTAGATAAGGTAGGAAGCCTACTATTAAGAAAGGAGACTAATTACATAATTAACCTAATACCTAGGGCCACACCCCTGTACAGACTGATTTACCCTCTCTCCTAAAGCAAGCTAAAGGAGCTCTGTAAATATATTAATAAAAACCTATAGAAAAGCTAGATAAGACCCTCTAAGAGCCCTATAGGCATGCCTATCCTATTTATACTAAAGAAAGATAGAATACTTTAACTATATATAGATTATTAGGGACTTAATAAAGTAACGTAGAAGAATTACTATACTCTCCCCCTAATTTTAGAGATCCTAGACTATTATTAAGGGGCTTATTACTTCTTAAAAATTAATATTAAGAATGCTTACTATTAAATTTATATTAAAGAGAGTAATAAGTAAAAGACTACGTTCTGTATACATTATAAACACTATAAATATCTTATAATACCCTTTAGGTTAATAAATGCCCTAGCTACTTTCTAAAGCTATATTTATAAAGCGCTTTATAGGCTAATTAACACTATTTATATGATATATCTAGATAATATCCTTATCTTCTTAAAAACACAGGAGAAGCACACTATATATATTAAGGAAGTCCTAGAATATATAAGGTTAGTAAAGCTATATATAAAACCCTTAAAGTGCTTATTTTACTAGGAGTTAGTAGAATTCCTAGGGTTTATCCTATTAGTTAATAGGATCTTAATAGATACGCATAGGGTTAATATAATCTAAGATTAGAAAGAACCTATAAGCTTTAAGGATATATAGTTATTCCTTAGATTCTATAACTTTTACTAATAGTTTATCTATAAATACTCTAGGATTACAGTACCTCTATACATGTTAATAAAAGGTAGTTAAAATAGCATTTAGACTAGGAAGTTTATATTTAAAGCAAAGGAATAGCTAGCATTTAACTAGCTAAAAGATGCCTTTTAGTAAGCGCCTCTTCTCTATTATTATAACCTAAGTTAACTAGTGCGTATTAAGACAAATGCTTTTGTCTTTATAATAGCAGGAATCCTATCTTAATAGGATAATAAGGGCTATTAGTATCTAGTAGCCTTTTAGTTAAGAAAGTTTATAAACGCTAAGTGTAATTATAGCATAGCTAATTAAGAGTTACTTACTATAGTAAAGTTATTTAAGCACTAGTAATACTATATTAAAGGCATAGTAACTCTAGTAGAGGTCCTATTAGACTACTATAACTTATAGACCTTTATAAGGTAGTAAAAGCTAAATAGAAGGTAAGCTAGATAATGTATATTCCTTTACCCCTTTTACTTTATAATTAGGCATAAACTAGGGAAAAGCAACCTAGTAAATATACTATTAAGGAGGTCTAATTATAAAGGCAAACCCCTAATAAATAGGGCACTTCTACTAGAACTTTAAAAGAAAATAGCAGCTACTAAAGAAGTAGTAAAAGAAAAGATACTAATATATTAAAGAAAACTAGGTATATTACTAGTCTTAGATATAGAGAGGCTTAATAAGATATCTTTAGGGAAGGAAAATGCCCTAGCCCCTATAGAGAAAGCTCTAGAGGCTAGAGTAGCCTAGTTAAGAGGCTAGATAGCTACCGTAAATCTAGTAAAAGATTAGCTAAATAAGTGTAATTTCTAGGAGAAGGTAGCGTGTGTCTAAGACATTAGCGTAGTATAAGAGATATAGGGGGCTATTATATTACTAAATCCCTACTAATCTAAGGTAAATAAACTATTAGCGTAATTACTATAGAAGGCATAGGATTAAGACCTAGATTTATAGAGGCAGAATAGTAAGACTAATAACTCCCTAGTAAAAGGGAAGGGAAAGGCTAGTCTATAGTTATATAGCATAAGGGGTCTCCTAATATACTAAGACTAGGTAGTTATTCCCTAGGAGCCTATCTTATAATAGGAGCTTCTATAGCTACACTATAATAATTTACTAGTAAGTTACTTTAGGACTAAGCGCACTCTTAAGCTATTAAAGTATTACTTCTAGTGGCTAGCTATAAGTAAGTTTATTTTAGACTATATTATAAGCTATAGGGTTTACTAATAGGTAGTGGCTAGATAGCATTGCCTATATAGAAGCCTTAAATCGCTGCTAATACTAAGGTAACTATAGGTAGAGATCTTAATAGACTTCGTTATAGGATTGCCTATTAGGCAAGCTAGTAAGCAAGAAACTAATGTAATCCTAGTGATTATAGACTAATTTACTAAGTACTCTATCTTCCTACCTATAACTACTACTATTAATATAGCTAAATTAGCAAAGCTTTTCTATAAGGAGATTAAACTATAATTTAGGGCACTAGAGGGCATTATATCTAACAGGGGATTAGTCTTTATAAGCTAATTCTAGTTAGACTTATATTACCTATTATGCGTAAAGCAAAGGCTTTTTATAGCATTTTACCTCTAAACTAATAGGTAAATAGAGAGAATAAACTAAGTGCTTAAGTATTACCTCTAATGCTTTATTATAGAGAACTAGTAAATATAGCTAAAGCTACTTTAGTAGCCTAATTTATATATAATAATGCGGTTAATAGGACTATAGGTTACTCTTTAAACTACTCCCTTATAGGATATTTACCTAAGTTTTGCCTAGCTCTTAGGGATAAGATTAAGGAAAGGGAGGTGCTAGAAGCCTATGCACGCGTTATAAAGTTATATAAAGTTAGGGAGTAACTAAAGGGAAACTAGGTAAAAGCCACTAAAACCTAGGTAAAGTACTATAATAAGCGCCACTAGCTATTAACCTTAAAAAGAGGTAATTTTATAGTACTATTAGTAAAGAATATTAGACTTAAGGACATAAAATAAAAGCTAATCCCTAGATTTATTAGACTATTTTAAGTACTTAATGCTATAGGAAAATAAGCGTACTAACTAGTATTACCTAAAAAGTATAGTTAGCTATATAATATATTTTATATTAGTTTACTAGAGCTATAGAATTACTATAAAGATACTAGGGATAAGGAAATGCTAATACTAGACCTTAAAAATAAAGAAAATAAGTATAAAGTAAAGGAAGTTAAGGACTATAGAAAGACCTATAAAGGTAATAAATACCTAGTGAAATAGAAGGGTTAGCTAAGTAAATATAACTAATAAGTCCTAGCTAAAGATATAGAAGGCATGTAATATATAATTTAGGCGTTTTACTAAAGCAAATCCTATAAGAATAGCAAGATATAAGCAAGTTATAGGCAAAGAGACATAACATTCCTATAAAAAAGGCCTAGCCTTACTAGCCACTATTACACTTTAAACTAAGAAACCTTAGACTACTTACTAAAAAACAAATAAAAACACGCCTAAAGAGTAAGAAGAGTTAAGGGAAACCCCTTTATTATAGCCCTTTTATATAAAAGAACTATACCTCTATAAAGAAAGTACTTACCCTAGTCCTTATCCTTACTAATTAGCTCCTATATTACTTAGTAAAAGCAATATTTTATAATACCCTAGGGCATAAAACCTAGGTTATAAGACCTTAAATATAAAATTACCTTTACTTTCTAGGCATAGAAAAGTTTATAATAGTTTAGCTATAAAAAGGTTAGCAAAGAGGTAGCAAAAAGGATTAGAGTACTTACTACCCCTAGGATAGGAGCTAGAAATATAGTAATAGAAAGTTACTAGTAGGAAATAATATACTAGTTATACGAAATTAATACCTCTTACCCTAAGAAGTAAGTAAAAGACTAGCGTATAGGTAAGGAAGAGATAGACCTAATAGACCTTTATAGCCCTAGTGAGGCTAAATGTAATATAGTGTGCTATATTAGTATAATTAAACCCTAGTATTAGGTTTAGATAAGCCCTAGCGAAACTAAAGCAAGTTACCTTAGAGAACATTTAGTCCTTAGGGTCTTTCTTATATAAGCTACTAAGGGTAACTATAAGGGTTTATGCCTAGTCTATTAAAGCTAGAAGATCTAAAAAGTTACCTTTTATAGTAGCTATAGCCTATATAGAGGTATTAGTAATAAGGGACTAAAAGACATAGGAATAGCAGTATACTTATAGTATTATAAGTATTACTATACTTATAATATTAAATATAGTGTTTTAAATATTTTACTATTATAGTAGTAGTAAATAATTCTATAGGGAATTAATAGTTAATCTAGGGCAATTTAGGCTTAGATAGTAGGCTTTTCTTAAAGTTAGCGTATTTAGTACGTAAATAGTGTATATAAGAGTATTTCTTTAAGGGAATATAGTCTAAATTTATAATAAAACTAAGGGGAGTAATAAGGGGAATATAATAGTAACTTAAGATATTATAATAGTTTTAAAAAGTTAACTAAGGATATAGAGGTAAAAAGTATATAATATAATAGGGAGTTAAAGGCAAATTTGTACTTAAACGCTGTTATTATTTATTATTATTTTAATATAGTAGCTAGTTAGCAAATAGCTATATAGAAGCTAGTGGAAGCTATTTAGGAGCCTAGCTATAAGTAAGGGGATAATTATAAGGCCTTACTTATAACATAGGCATACCACTAGCGTGCCCTGTGGACAGGCTACACCCTAGGGCTAGGTCCACGTAACACTAGTAAGCCACTAGCTATAAGCTAGTGACTTACACGCACAACACACTTAGACCTAGCAAGCTTCAGTTAATATACCAGAGCCCCTATACCTCTTGCCTAGCTATCATTGTTCTCACACTAACCTTCTAGCCTAGGGTTAGGAGTAGCTAAGGTTCCTAATAGTTATTACAAATTAGCTATCTAAGTATATTTAGTTAGAGGCAATAATATTAATAGTAGCTAAGGCATATATAAAATAATTTAAGTATTACTAGTGGCGCTTCTATAGGTTCCCTATATAGATTATTACAGACTATAGGTTAGATTAGCTTAGTAATTTCTAGACTAAACTCTATAAGGGAGTAGGTATATAATAATTACTTTTTACATTACATTACTTACAAATAGACAGTAGCATAGAGAGGGCTAACTAGGAGGTATAAGCTATTTTACGCGTAATACTATCTTTCTCCTAGTTTAAATAGCTAGACTACCTACTAGCCTATTAACTAGTATTAAATAATAGGGACTTATTAGTAACTAGAGTAAGCGTAAATATAGCCCTATATAGGTTTAATATGCCTATAATTTAGGAGTTATTTACTATAGGACTATTTATAATATTAGTAAAGGGAAGGGCTTAGGCCTTCTTATAGTACCTAAAGAATAGCATAGATTTAACGTAAGCTATAATAGCTTTTATTTAGCAGCAGCAATAGAAGGAGATAAATAGTAGCTATAGGCTAGTAGAGTAGTTCTAGGTTAGGGACTATATATAGCTTAGTCTTTGTAATATTAAAATAAACTAACCTTATAAGAAGTTAGACTAGGTTATAGCTAAATATAAGGTGCTTAAGGTCCCTATACCTTTAACTATTAAACTAGATATCCTAAGGGGACTATACCCTATCTTTTATATTAACCTAGTATAGCATATAGTAAGTAATCCTTTACTAAGTTAGAAACTAGCTAATAAATAACTACTACTAAACCTAGTTATAATAAATACTAATAATAATCTCTTAGAGTTTTAGGTAAAGGAAATTTTAGTAGCTAAGAACATACTAGGTTAAGGTTTAAACTAGAATATCTTAGTTAAATAAAAAGGCTATATCTAGCTAATATAGGAACTATTAGAAGGCTTATAAGATATAGAGGCACTTAATTAATTTAAGTTATAATAGGGTAATATATAGATAAATAATAGCCCTAAAAGGGTGTGATTTAATTTAGCTATAGAAAATTAATATAACTAGTTTCCCTCTAGTGTGTATACACTTTAGCGCTAAGTTTCTACCTAAATAAAAATTAATTAGGAAGGGGGGGGGCTACTATTATTTCCTTTATAGCATTAGTATTCCTTCTCTATAGTGTAGGCTAATACCACTATGTTTTTAGCTAGGATATAGGTATTAGCTAATATTTATTATACCTAGGCATTGCCTTACTCCTATATAGAGATTAATTAGGTTAAGTTATTATTTATAGTTTATATACTATAAAAAAATTTAGTAGCTAGGTTATTATAGCCCTAGCGGGTAGGGGTAGTATTAGTAAGCATAAGTTACTATACCTTAAATACTCCCTAGGCATAAGTAATACCTATAGGAAAGGAGGCTAGAGGTTAGGCCTTAGCTAGATTAATTTAAGCTATAGCTAATATACTATTAAATTACTTTTAGTAATAGATAAAGGTTTTTATTAGGATAGTATATTATCCCTTAATAGATATAGTCTACTTTATAGCTAGGGTTTTAATAGCTTATCTAGTAGCTAAAAGGTTCTTAAGATACTTAAATATATAATAGAGTTTTAGGTTAGCGCTATAGAGGTATATCTCGTAGATATATAAATAATAGGTAACTCTATAAGGGGCGTAGGCCTAGTTTATACCTAGGGTATATATATATTTTCCTTTAGTATAGAGGTTATTTATATAAGGGCTATAGGGGAACTTATACTCTTTACTATTAGAGAGAGCCTTATTATCTAAGTTACCTTCTAAGATATACTTACTAAGGTAAGTGCCCTTACCTAGGCTAGGAGAAGGAGGAGGAGGTAGGGGAGGTAGGGTAGTGCTAGTAAGGGCTAGGATAATAGTAAGATTAGATATAGTAAAGGTAAAAAGGGAATAAAAAGGGGGATAGATAATTATTTAGGCTTAAGGAGAGGGGATAAGAAGGATATATAAGGAGATATTATAATAATAATAGGTTATAAGAGTTTAGAATTATAGGGGGGGATAGGAATATTTATATTTCTAAGGGTATAGGGTCTAGCTCTAGCTAGAGTATATATTATTTACTTTTAAAAGGTAAGCTAGGGATAGATAGGGGTAATATATTATATAATTATCTAATAGCTAGTTAGTAATAAGGGTATTACTTAAGGTAAAGTTAGGATTTTATAGGTAAAGGTAAGATTATAAAATAGCTATAAAGGTAAAGGAGTAAGTAAGGTATAAAGATAGCTAGTAGTAAGTATAAAAATAGGGTAAGCTAGTATTTTTAGAGGTAAGGTTAGAGTAAAGTAAATTTACCTATATAATAGAGAAGGTTAGAGTAAGGTAAACTTACGCTAAAAAAATTTTATAGCCTATATAAAGGACTTATAGCCTTATAGTATACGCTACTTAAGGGGGTGTGGTCTTTACTTACACTAAAGGGCACCTTACTTAATAGGATATAGTCTTTACTTACACTAAGGTTAGTTCCTATATATAGGGGGACTATAATCTTATTACTAACTTATTTTTAACTAAAAGGGAGAAGGGAGAGGTAAGTAAGGGGGTATATTATAGACTTAAGCTATAAGCTTAGGTTAAGTCTAGCTTTAGAAAGTACGCGGACTATATATAGCTTAGGTTAAGTCTAGCTCTAGAAAGTACACGGACTATATATAGCTAGGTTAGGGCTGCACACGGACTACGCATAGGCTACGCATAAGTTACTATAAATCTAGGCGCTATATAACCACTAGTGTAGTTCCTTTCTTCTTCTATAAGAATAATATTCTCACTTTAAACGCTTATAAGCAGAAGCCATAAGGCTAGTTCTTAACAGTTTTATATAATAAGGGTCTTTTCTTTTCTTATATTAACTAGTCTATTATTAACTTTATTATTTTCTATAGCTTTATTAAAATCTTTCTTTATACTTAGAACTTAAAAGTACTTAGGAATACTTAGTAAGCCTTACTTTTCTTTTATGATATAGTTATTTATACTTATAAAAAGGTAAAGGAAAAGTAAGATATATTTTTCTTCAAGAAAGTAATATTAAGGTATATATAAAGGGGGGGAAAAGATAGGGGAAAATGCATTTTATTTAGTTTAAAGGATTATAAGGCTAGGTAGTTAGCTTTAGTTATATAATAGAATATATAATAAAGAAAGATAAGGGAATAGCTTAGTTACTAGTATTAAACCTTTCTTTTTAAAGTTTTAGAATCTATATAAATCTAAATACTTATACTAAAGTAAGAGAAAAGCTAGATAATACCTTTCTATTAGCATAGCTTATCTTTAGTTTATAGCTCTCTTATTTTATAAGGTAATTACTATTAAATAAGTTATCTCTTTTATTTTGCCTTACTAATCTATGGTTTTAAAAACTATATAGTTATCTATAAAGGTAACTACTAATTAGTGTTAGTATTATAGGGTGCCTAATATTAGGGTTATAATATAGTAAGCCTAAAAAATAGTACTATTATTAAATTATTTAATTTAAGCTATTAAAGAAAGGAAGAAAGAGGGAAGAAAAAAGGTTAAAAGTAAAGCTTTTTAATAAAAAGCAAAAAACATATATATAGGTTATATAACCACAAGCCCTACCCTATTATAGGGCCTAGTTATAGGGCTAATGTGGGGCTTGCGCGCAAGCGCGCGTGGCCTAACCTTTTGCCGGACATTTGCGGCTGCGAAGCGCGATTAATATCATGTTTGTTCTAACAGTATATAACTTCTAATATAATAGCTTTCTTTATAAAAAAGAAGCTTTTATCCTTTTATTTATATAATAGAAAAACAGCTTTAATTTAATCCTTTTTTCTATATTATTATCCTGCTAGGGGATATCTTTTCTAAGTCACGTGCCCAGTGCACGATACGAGACGCCGTACTCCGTACGCTGCTAACCAACAGGGACTGCCCTCCCAATCGGAGGGGTGAGTAACCCCCTTTCGCATCTCCAAAAATGCTGCATCGACGTTCGCTGCTGGATTTTGGCCTGGATTTTGCACAATTCATGACGCGATGTCCGCCCCAAATGGGCTGCCATCCGAAAATGTATCCGTGAAGCAAAAAACCTCTGATGCTGTCGGTATCAAAAACAAGCGATTTCGACGCCTTTTAACCCTGATTGCTCTGAAAACTTGCGGTCGGCTTTACCAGCTGGATGGCCCTTGTCTACCACTGTCTAATACTCTCATCGTTAAGGCTGGACAATCCATCGACCTTGTCGAGGGAGCTACAATGGTGTTTGTGGCAAACTGCACTTCAATTCCGGTACCGCGAGTACATTGCTCGTTCGTCCATGACGGGCAAACCTACATCGTTATGGATCGAATCCGTGGCCAATCCCTAGCAGTGGCGCTTCACAAACTGTCCGACGAAGAACTTGAGAACGTTTTCACGCAGCTACGACGTATTATCAAAGAGCTTCGCGCTCTCAAACCTCCCGATAATGCAATCCAGAGCTGTATAGGCGGCACATTGCGCGACTCTCGGATTCCCCGATCGAACCCAAGATTTGGACCGTTCATATCAAGTCAGGAATTCCACTGTTGGCTGCGCGAGGGCTTGCAACCGGAAGAACACCCAGACCGCCAAGACAATGAAGACTGGCAAGAGATCAAAAAGATGGTCTCTAATCAGGACAGGGACTGGGGTCCGCCTGTGTTTACTCATGGTGATCTTAACCCCTTCAACATATTGGTGCGTGGTGACAAAGTCGTGGGGATAATCGATTGGGAGTTTGCAGGCTGGTATCCTTATTATTGGGAATACACATCTGCTTGGCTAGGAAACAAAACGAGAAAGGCGTGGCAAGATCTGCTCCCAAAGTTCCTCGAACCGTGGCCCGAGGAACTAGAGATGGAATCTACAAGGCAGAAATGGTGGGGTTCCTTCTAGCTGGAAATTGAGCTATTGACATGATTCTACTGACCACTCTTTGACTTCGTTCTTTGCAATTGATTTGCGCGCGCGAAGCAGCGGAGCATCACGGCACCGTCTCTACCCCTTCAAGCATATCCCAGGTTGGTTTCGGCTGCGACACAGCTTCTAAATCAATATATCTCCCTTGGTCGGCTTTCTTCTTCACATAGCGTCTGGCCTTGCGCTCGATCTTCTCCCAATCTAATTGCGCGGTCCCAGCTGCCTTGCCGTCCTTCTCTATTCTTGATAAGGCGTCCGCCATCCACGTACGACAACGCCAGTCCGGGTCGTCTTGAACAACGGAGGTATTGCGAAAAATCTTTTCCAGGCGCTCCTCATCCTCAACTTTCGCGATCATAATACGAGCGAGGAGGTTATTGGTGTTCCGAACGTTCGGTAACTTATGTTCCTCATATACCCATCCACCGAGGGGATGATTTTTGACATGGTAGCGCATGCCAGGAACACGGCTCTTTGTCTCGTCTTTGGGGCCAACAAGAAATCCCCAGTGGTATCTGGAAAAGGTAAGTCAGCTACATGCAAAGGTTGTGCAAGTGAACTGTCACCTTCGTTCTTCATTGACCCCAACTCCGCTGGGGTATAGTGCGACATAGAGCCGTTTTTTGTTGGAAACCATCCTTGCGTGAGAATTTGTAGGTAATCACATAACGCAAAGGTCAAGGCCGGGCAAAGCTCATCTATTTAAACACCGCGTGTCTTGTAATGCAAAGATGGCGCATCTCTTCCATCGGTATTTGATTCGCGAGGGCCATGTCTTCTTAGACGTCGCGGTCTTGTCCTTTAAAGCCTCAGCCTAGTCTAGTCCTCCCAGTGATTATTTATCGAATTACACTACAACCCTGCTACTTAACAGCGCTTGCGTCGCCTTGAGCCTACTATACAGGCGTTTATATAAAACCAACCAAGTTTAGAGCTGCATTAAGGACAGTTGAACCCAGGATAACCGGCGGCTATCGTCACATGCTCCACTGCGGCGACAACTGGCTGGCTGCGGGAGAATCAAGCTGAAACATCACAGGACAGGCGTCCAGTTCTCTGCAGCAGCCGGTGATCTGGCCGTCTACGCATGTTGTCCAGCCGCTAGTTTCGCGTGAGACTGTATCTCATGAAGAATCGCAAGTCACAGAGATCCGGGTTCAGTGCGTTGGTCTGATAATAGCATTTTCGCAAAGCCGTCAGTCAGGTCAGGCTTTCATCCATGACGGGTGCTGCCACATCGCCGCTAATAAATGCGCAGCGGTTGAACAAACGGTAAAACATAAATCCGGAGTCGTCGGATAACACTATAACCCCTGTATTGTTTTAGTGAGCTACAAGGGAAATACACAGGGTATAAAACGCCACAAAAGGATACATCACTTTCTATGTAAATTATAAAGAAATCAAGGTATCTGTCAATCCTAGCCCCTGTTACCTTTATTTCCTGTCTAATATCTGATTGGCTTAATTACCCCTGTCATGTAGATTTGTAAAATAATTCAGCACATGGTGCTTGATATGCCATCCATACCCATGGAAAGTCGAATGCAACCTCATCATGACGACCGTGTTGCCAACTTAAACGACTGCACAACCGCGATGGCAAACACGGTGAAGAGGCCGATCAATCTACTTCTCGGATGGCCCTCTGCTTCACTCTATCCTTCAACTCAATTGCTACAAGGCGCATCGACAATAGTGCACTCTGAGACAAAGTCTGTAGAGGCACTTGTCTACGGACCTGACAAGGGCTACGCGCCGTTGCGAGCCAGAATTGCAACATGGCTGAGTCACGTCTTCAGCCCAGGAGAGGATGAGCCCGTCTCTGCAGACCGCATCTGCATTTCGAGTGGCGCATCGGCCAATTTGGGGAACGTATTGACCAAGTTCACAGAACCAGGGTACACGAGGGCAATATGGATGGTCGAACCCTGCTACTTCTTGGCATGTCCCATTTTCACAGACGCGGGTTTCCAAGGCCGGCTGCGAGGAGTTCCGGAAGACGAGGAAGGGCTGGACATTGAGTTTCTACGTTCGGCTTTGGAAAAGATGGAAGCAGGGCAGCATCCAGACGCGCCCACGCTCAAGACGCATCAGCGGTACCCCAGGCTCTACAAACACGTCGTTTATGCCGTGCCATCATTTTCCAACCCAAGTGGCAAGACAATTTCATTGCGAAGGAGGCAGGAACTCGTGCGTCTTGCCAGAGAATATGATGCATTAATCGTGACGGACGATGTGTATGACGTCCTTCGCTGGCCCAAGTCCCCCAGTGCGAAAGTGTCTAAACTTGGACCTATTCCGCCTAGAATCGTCGACGTCGATCGCTTGCTCGACGGTGGCCCCAAAGACGACTGGGGCAATTCCGTCAGCAACGGCTCCTTCTCCAAGCTGATTGCGCCTGGCGTCAGGACAGGCTGGGCTGAAGGGACTCCATCGTTTGCGTTGGCCCTGTCTACGGTTGGCGCAACACGTTCTGGTGGCAGTCCCTCGCATTTCACCGCCAGTTTCATCGACGAGATGATGGCGTCGGGCGACTTCCAGACGCATCTTCATGACAAATCATCCCGGCCTATCGGTCTCGGTACAACGCGATGCACGAGGCTATCGAGAAGTACCTCATTCCATCGGGCTTCAGGGTGTCAACGGGACTACCTTACGAGACCACACATGAAGGCGGAACCAGTAGTCGTCAATCTTATGCTTTGGCTGCGGGGGGCTACTTTGCCTATTTGATGATTCCTCCTGACCTGCCACTTTCGGCGACTGAGTTGGCAGATTTAGCACTCGAGAAATACAACTTGAAGGTCGCCATTGGCACCAACATGGTCGTAGAGGGTGATGAGGGGAGCATAGACAGGGCTAATAAAGGCTACGGTAATGGTATTAGGCTATGCTGGGCATGGCACACATGTGACGAAATTGTTGAGGGGATAGAAAGACTCGAGGAGCTTGTGCGTGAAGTGAAGCGCGTGTAGCTAATTACAGGTAGCGGAATTTCGAACTCGGTCTGAAAATTATGGGCAGACTGCGAGATGCCGTTTGGCGGCGCTTTTATCCACGACTGATGTATATACGTCGTACTTTTTCGACGCTTGATGAAACTGAAAAAAACAAAAAAAAACTTGACGATATATTTACTGAGACTACGCACATCATGGATATCATCTCAGATCTCAATTTGCATACGCCGGGGAACAATACAGAAACAGCTCAAGGCGGCGTAATCAGTCCATCCCCGTGCAAGTCGCGCGCTTCCCCCTCCATCAAGAACCTGACCAACATATCTGCACCTTCTTCGGCGTCATCATCCCTGTCCATGGCCTTCAGCCCGCGGTCCAAGACGTCGGGATCCCAACGGGCACCAAAGACCTTGAGAGTCTCCGAATTGATGAACCGGTCAAATTCGAAATGTCCCTGATAGGTAAGCACGCGGCCATGCTGATAGATCCCTTGACTCGAGCAATTCTCTGTCTGGCCTATCGTAATCCATGTGGGCGGAAGCGCCGTGTTGTCCGGAATCCTAACGTGGTCGGCATGAATAAATTGAAGCCGCAAGGTTTTCGGGCCCGACAACCTGGCGCTCTCAACACTATCAGGGGTGAGCGGGCGGCAGCCAAATGCCGCATCGTTTCCGAGAGAGTTTACAAATTCCTCACTGAGCTGGATCATGTGTACGCCCAGTTCCCATCCCCTTGGGTTCTTCTCCACAACGACTCCGTATTTTCGCAATATGCTCTGACACACGATCTGATGACCAAAGCAGCTGCCGAAGATCTTCACCCTCGGGCAGTTCGCAAACACGCTCATGATGTACTCATCGAGCTTGTGAATCCACTCCTCGTCGTGGTATGAAGACGCTGCTGAGCCGCTGATGATCAACGCGCTGAAGTCGGATGCCGAGCGGGGATATTCTCCGCGAACGACATCAAAGTTCTCTGATTCGATGACGAGATTGGCGCTCGTTCGCTTCGCTGCCGACACTAAGAGATTATGGAAGACATTTCCGTATGATGCTACTTTTGCAGCAACGTTGGGTACGGGCTTGTCTGCATCCAGCATGGCGATGCGTATTGTGAGAGGCCATGTAGTCGCCATTTTTTGGCTTAATGACTCGATCAATAATGGATACCGAAAATAAGGGTTCAAGCTGATTGGATCACTTTTTTTCTCATGAGGATTCAATCAGGGCAATGTCCTTGAAGGGTCCTGTGATCGTGGTCGTAGATGTAGTCAACGCTCAGCCCGTTTCCCGGACTCGCTGAAACAAGAGGTGGGCACTGGGGATCCTCATTTTTTAAGAACTTATCGTCAAGACTTTGATCTTCCATGTGGACAAGTCGGAGTTCAACGGAGTTCAACGGGCCCAGTCTACGTACTGATAACGCAAGGCTCCATTTGGCGGCAAAATGGGGCGCGGGATGCAAGGGGATGCAACTCTAATGGCGAGAGAATCCACTGGCAAACGCCACAGCCTCTCAAGTTCTTAGCTAGCTCTCAATTAAGACATATCGTCTACAACTGTGTTTTATCTCAACTCTGGAGTTGGATAGCCATGGCCTAGCAACCACCTCAACGCATATTGGACTCTCGTGACGGTTTCTCAAAGATTGTGCTTGTGGGTCTCATGACGTTCCCTCATGTGGATCGATTACACGGCTTCCACGGCGCGCACACGTATTACAGTATGGATGGGCACCGAGTTAGAAATGAGGAAGGTGCGATCGAACGAGGTTCACAAAATCAAACGAAACTCGTCAGGCTGCAAGGCAAACGCAAGAATGACCCACTTCAAATGGCGAAGAAATTCAAAACATGAGCCAAGTTGATTTCTTCCTCTACCGCTGTTTGAAGTGTTTCTTTCCTCGCTCTTGCGTCTTGACTATACAGTTCCGCACGTGTATTTTCAGATTCCACTTACAAGATCCTCGAGACAAAGAATCATAATCTTCTTTCGAAACAGGCACGAAACTTTCTCATCACGCACTGGTATACTATCAGACGTCCAATGAGCCCAAGGCTTCCTTCATATAGAATGGACATTCGGGATATAACTGATGAAGATCGTGATTTTACTCTGAAGCAAGTTCAACATGCCACAAGTCGAGCAAAGAAAAGGCAAGGCGAAGCCGTTCAAGATCATCCTTCTCCCGAACAGCTGATAGCAAATTTCATGGAGAACTTGACCTCGAATCTACCAAGCGTGCAGATAGTTCATAGAAACGGCAGAATGATCCTGGCACCGAATCCAACACCCTACGCCCCTTGCCGTCGCTTGCTCTACGAGCTTAAGCCCTTGAAGATAGCACAGTTAAGACTTGAAACACATCATCGTGGAGGTATGGTCGTCGTCCGCGTTCGCACACCACCGAAGCGCATGGCACTAGCGGTTGTGGCTATTGTAGAAGACGAAGAAGGTACGGCCACAACACTTCAACTTTTTCACCAGCCAGAAGAGCTGGATGTGCCCGCCAAGGAAATACTACAGCCTGACATGGTTCTGGCCCTGAAGGAACCTTACTTGAAATACTGCACAGAAGGCTCTTATGCGCTGAGAGTCGACCATGTCAGCGACGTCACCTGGTTGGAAGGAGCAGAAGAGCATGTTCCAATCCAATGGAGAAGATCGTTGATACTGGAAGACAGCACACGCATTAGGCTGCAAGGCAACGATGCAGTTCAAAGCCAGAAATGGGCTGAGGCGGAGCGCCTGTGAGTGTCTATTGCAATGTTGGCTTGCCCATGCCTATTACTTCCCACAAGTTTGCCCGACGTCTTCCAACACTTGAAAACATACTGATTCCACTTTAGATACACTCGTGCCATCAGAGCCGCTGTATCGCCAGAAGAAGAGCGGCCAGCGTATCTCAATCGCTCTTTGGCCAATCTCAGACTCGGACGTTTCGAGAAAGCTTTGTCGGATGCAGTACACAGTCGCGAGGCCGGAACGGCATCTGAAAAGGGCCTCTTTCGCGAAGCTCGAGCACTATATGAGCATCGCCGTTTTGAGCGTTGTATAGAAATTTTGCGACAACTGGTGGAATCGAACCCTGAAAACAAGGATGCAAAGGGGGAGATCGAACGCGTCAAGGACCGGTTGCGGGAGCAGCAAACAGGAGAATACAATTTCCGTCAGATGTACAAGCAAGCCGAGCAGACTCCGCCGATTGTTGACTGTGCTACATATTCTGCGGTTGTTGAAATCCGCACATCTCCCGGGCGGGGGCGGGGGCGGGGACTTTTCACGACGAAGCCCGTTTCTGCCGGTCAGCTCCTTTTGTGTGAAAAGGCGTTTGCGTACTTTTACGCCGCTGGCGATTATCCCACAAACCAGACGCCTATCCTGATCAACGGGAGTACGAAGCGGATTATTGGGGGTGCGCAAGCCCATATGATTACTCGAGTCGTACAAAAGACATATCACAATCCTGGCACATTAAAGATGTTTGAGAATTTGCATCGCGGAGACTACACCACCACAGTTGCAAATGCCCTTGCGGCTAGTAGCAGTCCTATGGTCGATTCGTGAGTTTCACGACTCACATCCTTCCAGAGGTATACACCAATGCCCATGGCGATATTTTGCTAACACTACAAAGGTTTCTTGTAGACAAGATTGCATCTCTCAATGGTTTTGGCGCACCAAGGACCACTTTTGCCTCAGAGGCAACCGTACTTCACGGTGAACCTCCAGAAGCTGATACATCTTCCGGCGTCTGGCTGTTGGCGTCCTACATCAACCACTCCTGCCTCGCGAATTGCAAACGTTCCTTTATTGGGGATATGATCATCTTTCGTGCCATGCGAGACATGCAGGCAGGCATGGAGCTCTTCATATCCTACTGTTTCCCAGAACCTCTGGACTCGTATGCAGAGGTTCAGAAACAGCTCCGGCACTGGGGTTTCACTTGCGATTGCAAGCTTTGTGAAGTTCGGCGAATTACAAGCACACAGGTTCTACAGTTGCGCAGAAAGCTCCTCGATGACTTTGGCAAGATCGTCATGCCCAACGGCACGACTAGAGGCATTTCCGAGTCCATACAACTGCTGAGCGGGCTCGAGAAGATTTACCCCAAGATACACGGGATCCCTCGGTCGGAACTCTTCGCTCCATATCTTGGGGTTGGCTCATATATTTTCGCCGCCGGCAAGAAAATCGATGGTGTCGAGACGCTTGTCAGAGGCCTCGAGGCATTGGATTTCAAGATTACAGCCAACCTGCGGGGTGGGCATGGAAACCCGCCATCGCTTGAAATCCTGCAATGGGGCCATGTGACCTCTGTTGTGCCCTTGGCCTTTCTCGGTATGAGCGAGGCATACGAAACCTTGGCCCCGGAACTCTGCGCAACAGTCAAGAATTACGCCAAGATCGCTTATGCCATAGTCGTGGGCGAAAACGAAACCGTCCTGGATGTATTCCCGAGTCTTGCGTGAACGGTAGATACTGTTGCTCGACAGCCAAGCTTTTTTGAGAAATGACCCTGGTACAGAGTTATTGCACGTGCCGGGCGCCGGGATACATCGCAACGGGGTCCTTCTGGATCTGCCTCGGATAGCGGGTGGCGGAAGACAGGTGGACGTCGGAGGTGCCGCCGGCAGGCGTTGTCAGTTGCCGCCGAGGTTAGCGGGGCAAGAAGTGTCAAATCCCGGCCGATAGCGAATTTTTTTTTTCCTTTGGTTGTGTTTTCATTGTGGTTTTATTCCGCGTCGTTTCAGATGAGAAGATTTTGAAACGTGGACATGTGTGCCCGGCCATGAGTATCGCATAGGGCCGTTTTAGGGGACTATTAAGGTATTGACACTTGCACCTGGTGCCTTTCCGTGTTCGGATTGTATCTGTATTATTAGTACTGTGTAAGGAAGGAGCTTCAGCTTCGGCCCTGCAGGAGGCTCAAAAGTCCAAAGACGATCCCACACTGCCTGCATACATAAGTGGTTGAGCTTGCTTATACTTGCTGGCTAATTTCCATGTGACAGGCGGTAGGGCAGAGGATGAGGACGGACCACAGGAAGTTGTCCAGGGAAGGGACGGCCCAGGTAGGATGAGGATGCCCCGCTGTGGTGTCGTGTGTGGTGTCGTGTGATGTCGTGTGGTGTCGACTCGACGGGGCGCCCCAACCGTTGACGACGTTGCTTTTCTTGTCTTATTGTTGGCCTCAATTCAAGTTCAAGGCACCACACATTTGTTCGCCCAGTCTCCTTTCCCCTCCTCGCAAATTGCGTCGCTTTCTCGTATTCTCGCGCTGTCTTTACTGCCAGCTGTATGCCGAGGATCCCGCCACTGCGACTCTCCGGCCATCTGAAGCGCTTGCCGTTCCATTCCCTTGCTCCCCTCCAGCCGGTGCGATTGTGTTCCGCGACATTCGCAACGATGACTGGCACTGGTCTCCTCGGCGGCCACGAGAAGAAGCACAAGGTCACCATTGTGGGATCTGGCAATTGGTACGTGACTGCCATCGTCATCTTTCTGGTTTTCTGGTCGGGGTTGGCCAATTGATTCAATTTGTCACGTTGGCCACTGTCTAACTCGGCTTTTTTTTTTCCTGTTTAGGGGTTCTACAATTGCCAAGATCGTCGCCGAAAACACAAAACAGCACAATGACCTCTTTGAAGAAGATGTTCAGATGTGGGTGTACGAGGAAGACGTCGTGATTGGGAAGGACTCGAAATACTACGATGCGTCTGCAGGCGACAAGCCTCAGAAACTCACCTCTGTCATCAACCACCACCACGAAAACGTCAAGTACTTGCCGGGCATCACGCTCCCTTCCAACATCATCGCCAATCCCTCCCTCGTCGAAGCCGTCAAAAACTCCTCCATTCTCATCTTCAACCTCCCTCACCAGTTCATCGCGAATGTCTGCAAGCAAGTCGGTGGCCATATTCTGCCATTTGCACGTGGCATCAGCTGCATCAAGGGCGTCAACGTCACCGACGATGGCGTCAGCTTGTTCAGTGAGTGGATTGGCGACGGCCTGAATATCTACTGTGGTGCCCTGAGTGGCGCCAATATTGCCAGCGAAATCGCTGCTGAGAAGTGGTCAGAGACCACCATTGCCTACGACCCTCCTCCCATGGACAATAGCAGAAACCCTTCGCCGCGCGATGGCAGCCCTAACCCAGGCATTACCGTGACTGATTTGCAGGCCCTTTCGCACAAAGACTGCCGAGGCCGAACATCCAAAACCAAGCTCACTGCGCTCCCCGCCGAATATCCCCCTCTCGATCATGACTGCTTCCGCGCGCTCTTCCACCGTCATTATTTCCACGTTCAGATGGTCTCTGACGTCGCCGGTGTCTCCCTGGGTGGAGCCCTGAAGAACATCGTGGCTTTGGCTGCAGGCTTCGTTGACGGCCGAGGCTGGGGTGACAACGCCAAGGCCGCCATCATGCGCATTGGTCTCATGGAAATGGTCAAATTCGGAAAGGAGTTTTTTGGCGAGACAGTCCAGAGCCAGACTTTCACAGAGACCTCAGCTGGTGTCGCCGACTTGATCACATCATCCTCGGGCGGACGAAACTTCCGATGCGCGAAGAAGGCTGTTGAGCAAGGCATCTCAGTCGACGAGGTGGAACAGAAGGAATTGAACGGCCAGAAACTGCAGGGGACAACGACGGCTTTTGAGGTGAACAGCTTCTTGAAGGCTCGTGGGTTGGAGAAAGAATACCCGCTATTCACCGCGGTGAATGACATCTTGCTTGGCAACAAGGACGTTAATGATATCCCCAACTTGGTGGCAACAGTAACGGATGGTGCGTGAACGATGATTTCGCTATTTTTGACTTTTTTGACTATTTTGACTTGTTTGGGAAAACGGTTTGCTCTTGATTCTGATATCCATGTACAGCTCGAAAGGAGCTGAGACCATCCCTTTAACACAACACGCAGGTAAAGTTGACGGAGACGCCAGACCAATCATGTGTCATGTGAGGTAGCGAGACCTTGTGTTGCGGGCACGGCATAGAGTGGACGGTTTTTGTCAGGGCAATCTCTTACCTTGGGAGGGGGGGGGTTTATCATATCTGTTAAAACGGCGCACACTAGTATTCTAATATACTGCGTCTACTACATAGAGCTATGACATCTTGCGTCCCTCCACCGGGTAGTTTCCCTTCATGCTGTGTAGTGTAAGGCTGGGCAAGTATCGAGGATGTTCCAGGAGTTAAGGTCTGTGCTGCTCGATGGTCGCTGAGTGATGAGAGTGCCTGCTCCCAAACTTCATGACTTTGCGCTTGAACACCCAGACAATCCCATCGGTGTTGGCTACATTCCTATGGAAAAGTTGCCGAGCAAATCTCTACGACGGTCTGTCGCGACAGCGGAACAGAGAAGAAAGGGCATGCAACAGGTCGCGGATACGTTTATCGAGCTTCATAAATGCCCCTTTCACAAACTCGGCTCCCTTGATAGCCCCGGCGGACTCCACATCGGCACATTCGCTCGTGCCGGTGAAGATCAATCCTCTATAAATAGGTACGTCACTTAATAGCAATAGAAGAGAAGAAGCAGTCGGGCAGCATTCTCGACAATGAATACAGTCTACTTCGCGAACTTGATCGCATTGTTGCCAACAAGTCATCTTTTGTATGGCTCTATGCGTTGCACTAGCAAGCATAGGGTCAAATCATTACTCCGCACTGCAAGCGTAATCAATATTCCTTGGCGCTGATTGAAACAGTTTGTTCTTTTTTTCAACCACATCAACGCATAGGTAAGCTTGAGAGTGGTCTCTAGTCGCAATTGAGCGGTCAAGAACTTGGTGACCAACTGGCCGCGCCTAGAAGTCATGATGACGTCGACGATTCGCCCCGCCGCGGCCATCGGGCAGTTCACTTCTTAGCGCACTGGAAGGGGAGGCTCGGTAGGTATTAAAGACTAGAAATAGAGACGGGGCAATTCAGAAGCCATCGAGGGATGGATTCAGAATTCAAGATTCAAAACTCAAGGATGAGGATGAGGATCGGAAAGTTGAAACCGTGCGTGTGCTCGAAGGCTGCGGATCAAACTCGGCCACACGGGAAATCGACTTGGATTGGCCATGACTTGGACAAGACGGCAAAAAGCTCTGCCAAGAAGCAAAGGTGCTTAGCCTTCTTCGTGCTTTCTCTGTGGCATCCGTGATCGTATGGTTCGTAGCCTTCTCGTGCATTGAATTGGAGCACTATCGTTCGTTCGTCTGCGTACACACGATGTAATATACAGATTTGGTACTTCCTCATCAGGAAGCTTCGCACACGTCCGATGGCTTTTGTCGGGCAGATCTGGGCGCACAAGAACAAACAAAGCGGTGAAGTTGGCGGAAGCAAATCTCGAGCTTGGACTGACTGACTGGACTCGGCGGAGGCATCGGACGACTCGGTCGTTCCTGCCCGTTGGTGGTGGTCGCCCATAAGCCCATCGAGATCTCACCACCACCTCTGCAGCTCTGCAGACCCTCTCCGTCTTCTACTTCTAGCCTGTTTGTGCTCCTGCCTCTTTTTGAGCCCGGCCCTATCGATCCCGATGTCAGCGTTTGGCTCGTGATTTCTGCCGTCTTGCTGCTCAGCAGGTCAATCCACTGAAATCGATTGACCGACTCGAGAAGTCGACAGTTTGGAGCTGGTCTGATCCTGGAGCTCCTGTGGATCCCGAACCGATTTTGCCTGTATTAGCAGCAGCAGCACAGCTTTGTCGCTGACGTCGTCTTTGTGTCTTTGGTGCGCGGGGCAGCAAAGGCCCGGTCCTCCTCTCTTTCACATCATGAGTCCAGGCACCATGACGTCCACCCAAGTTTACTCGTTGCCGCTCAACGATGATGGCTCTCCTGATGTTGCGGGAGAGTTCATACACATTGCACCATTGTCCAAGGACCCCGTTACCCTGCGCTTTGCCATCGAGGGCACCTCGTCCATTTGCCGCCATGGAAGCTTATGGGTCAATGTCCCGGAGAAGTGCCAGTCATTCCGACGCGACAGCTTCAGGGAGTTCAAGTAGGTTTCTCACGACCATCCGTAGCTCAGGAAAGCCGTTCTTCTCGATATGTCTTGACTAATTTCCTTTTCCCAGGCTGACTCCTGACTTCAATCGCACTATTGAGATTTCAATTGAGATATATCAATCGGGAGCTTACGCGTTCTATACCACGTACGCAGAGTTGCCGAGCCTCGAGCCCCATCTATCTGACAAAACGCCGCAAAACGCGCTGGAATTGAAGAAAACGCCGCTTTATTACATAGATGTTGCGCCTCGTCTGCAATTGGATGGGTCACCCCTCCCCTTGCCAGCGCTCTCCATCTTCTCTGTCATCAGCAAATTCATGGGCAGGTATCCTACCGACTGGGAGAGGCACCTGCGAGGAATCAGCGACCGAGGATACAACATGATTCACTTTACACCTTTGCAAATTCGGGGCTCCTCCAATTCTCCATACAGCTTGTACGACCAACTCGGCTGGGATCCTACTTGTTTTCCTGCTGGTGAAGCAGATGTGAAGAAGATGGTCGATAGCTTGGAGCGCCAACATTCGTTATTGAGCTTAACTGATATTGTCCTCAACCACACAGCTCACAACTCGAAATGGCTTGAGCAGCATCCGGAAGCTGGCTACAATCTGTCGACCGCTCCTTGGTTGGAACCTGCTTATGAACTAGACTCAAAATTACTTCAGTTGAGCTCAAATCTAGAATCTCTCGGTCTTCCAACAAAGCTAGAGTCGTCAAATGATCTTGTACTCATCATGGATGCCATTAAGAAAGACGTTATCGCCAAGATTCGTTTGTGGGAATATTATGTTCTGGATGTCAAACGAGATGCCGATGCTGCCGTGTCAGCTTGGGCCAATGCCAAAACAAGCACACCCCGAGATGCGAACCAGCTTCAGGAAGATGTTGAGAAGCTCAAAGATGCAACCTTGGACGAAAAGGTTTCCTTCATCCGCAAACATGGACTGTTGGGATTTGATCGTTTCGGTACGCGGTTCAGAAAAGCCGTGGACCCCAATGTAGCATCGACTCTGCTTTCATTCTGCTTCGGCAGATACGAGGGCGAGTCTTCTGGCTCTGCAGACAGGGCCGCAGCGCGTTTAGAAATGATGAAAATACTCGACGCTATCAACGTGCCCCTGTATGAGATGTACGACGGTGATGTCAAGGAAATCCTGGAGCAGCTATATAACCGCATCAAGTATGTTCGCCTGGACGATCATGGCCCCAAACTCGGTCCCATAAACTTGGAAAATCCGTTGATCGAATCATATTTCACGCGTTTGCCATCGAACGAAACCACTTCCAAACACTCCGCACGAGATCTCATGTTGGTCAACAATGGCTGGGTGTGGGGTGGCAATGCGCTAATCGACCATGCTGGCCCCGACTCCCGCGTATACTTGCGACGAGAGGTTATCATATGGGGAGACTGCGTCAAGCTACGGTATGGTTCAAAGCCAGAGGACAGTCCTTGGCTTTGGGAGCACATGACCAAATACGCTCGCACACTGGCAAAATACTTCGTTGGTCTCCGGATAGACAACTGCCATTCAACGCCAATTCACGTGGCAGAACACATTCTTGATGAAGCACGACGCGTGCGGCCGGACCTGTATGTTGTGGCGGAGCTTTTCTCGGGCTCGGAAGAAACCGATTATGTCTTTGTCAAGCGGCTTGGTCTCAGCTCACTCATTCGCGAGGCAATGCAAGCATGGAGCACAGCTGAGCTTAGCAGATTGGTTCACAGGCATGGCGGCCGTCCTATTGGTAGTTTCGAGTTTGACGAGATATCTCGTGGAGATCCATCTTTCTCACCAAACTCGGAGAGCAAAGGCGACCTCACAAGAGAAGTCATACGCAGAATAAAGCCTACCCCAGTTCATGCACTGTTCATGGATTGCACCCATGATAACGAAACGCCAGCACAAAAGCGAGATGCTCGAGACACTCTGCCAAATGCAGCCCTCGTCAGCATGTGCGCCAGCGCAACGGGCTCGGTCATGGGATACGATGAAGTCTATCCCAAGCTTGTGGATCTTGTGAATGAGACGCGCCTGTATACGTCAGAATCCTCAAAATCTACACCCATCAAGGTTGGCCGGGGCAAGAATGGCATCGCAGGAGTGAAGAAGCTGCTCAACCAAATCCACACGTTGATGGGCAAGGATGGTTACGATGAAACCCACATTCATCACGAGAAGGAATATGTTACCGTTCATAGGGTCCACCCAGAATCAAGAAAGGGGTATTTCCTGATAGCGCACACTGCATTCCCCGGATACGGCAACGGTAATGGAAGCTTGAGCCCTGTCAATCTTGCGGGAACCCGAGCGCAGCACCTTGGGAGCTGGAGCTTAGAAGTGGATGCTAGCGAGGATGCTACAAAGCAAGCAGTTGACAACACCGAACACCTCGTTGGCCTCCCGAGCCGGGTCATAGATATCGGAGGTGTCAACGTGGATGTTTGCGGAGACGATACCGTCATCACGGTGAGCGACAAATTTCTTCCCGGAAGCATCGCCCTTTTCGAAACGTGGATTCCTGCTGCAGAGCATTCCGCGGGTCTGGATACCTATGTCACCTCAGGTGCCAAGGAAGCGTGGGACCAATTGAATTTCATTGATCTCAATTTCTTAACGTACAAATGCGAGGCTGAGGAGCTTGACTCAAGTGGTGGGCGTGACGGGACTTACGATATTCCAGGCCATGGCAAGCTCGTATATGCCGGTTTACAAGGGTGGTGGAGCGTAATGAAGGGTGTCATTCGTGAGAATAATCTCGCGCATCCCCTCTGCCAGAACCTCCGCGATGGCACCTGGGCACTCGATTACATTCTTGGGCGAGTCCAGAGGATGAGTGAGACCGCGGGTAACGAGCAGCTCGCCAGTCCGGCGGAATGGCTCAGAGAGAGGTTCGATGCCATTCGAACCATCCCCAGTTTTCTTCTCCCTCGCTACTTTGGCTTGGTGTTGAGAACTGCTTACAATGCCAGTCGTGACCGGGCGTTGGAACTCATGGGAGAGGACATCAAGAAGGGCCAGTGGTTCCTCCAGAATCTTGCACTTGTCAGCATCCAGCAGACCGGTCTTGTTAAATCTGCCTCCCTTTGGCCGAATAAAGCTGTACCTTCCATAGCAGCAGGACTGCCACATTTTGCTGTTGAATGGGCAAGATGTTGGGGTCGCGATGTCTTCATCTCGACACGTGGCCTTTACCTCGGCACTGGGCGGTTTGAAGAGGCCAAAGAGCATATTCACGCGTTTGCAAGTGTTCTCAAGCATGGCATGATTCCCAATCTTCTCAGTAGCGGTGACGCCCCTCGCTACAACGCACGAGATTCTATCTGGTTCTTCTTACAGACAATCCAAGACTACGTGCGGCTGGCACCTGACGGATTGGGAATCTTGGAGACAACTGTCAAAAGACGCTTCTTGCCATACGACGATACCTGGTTCCCCACTGACGATCCTCGAGCGTACTCGGAAGAGAGCACCATCGAAGATGTCATCCAGGAGGCGCTGCAGAGACATGCTTCCGGCCTGAAATTCCGGGAGGCCAATGCTGGTCCACAGATTGACTCTCAGATGACAGATGAAGGCTTCAATCAACACATCTACGTCGATTGGGACACGGGTATCATTTTCGGCGGCAACCAGTTCAACTGTGGCACTTGGATGGACAAGATGGGAGAAAGTGAGCGAGCAGGGTCCAAGGGAGTACCAGGAACGCCTCGCGACGGTGCTGCCGTTGAAATCACCGGTTTACTGTACAGCACATTGGCTTGGCTATCCACATTGAACCAGCAAGGCAAGTTTGCCTATTCCTCGGTCAAGACCCCCGAAGGAACGCCAGTCAAGTTCCAGGATTGGGCAGCCCGAATCAAGGACAACTTTGAGAAATGCTATTTCGTACCTTTGTCACCAGAAGATGACTCCAAGTACGACGTGAACCCAGCCGTCGTCAATCGCCGAGGAATCTACAAAGATCTGTACAAGTCGGGCAAGGAGTATGAAGACTACCAATTCCGGCCAAACTTCCCCATCGCCATGACTGTCGCGCCCGAACTCTTCAACGCTGATCACGCAATGCATGCGCTGTGTCTAGCAGACTCGGTTCTCCGTGGTCCAACCGGCATGGCCACCTTGGATCCCGCAGACCTCAACTACCGACCCTATTACCGGAATAGCGAAGACAGTGACGACTTTGCCACGAGCAGAGGTCGAAACTACCACCAGGGTCCCGAGTGGCTGTGGCCGACAGGTTTCTTCCTCCGTGCGCTGCTCAAGTTTGACTTGAAGCGACGCACCACTCCTGCGGGGAGAGTCGAAGCGTTCCAACAAGTCACGAGGCGGTTAGCTGGTTGTAAGCAGATGATCCAGGAGAGTGCATGGGCTGGGTTGGCAGAGTTGACGCAGAAGAATGGAGAGCATTGCCCAGATTCGGTATGTTTTACCTTGATTTCTTTATTTCAATCCAGGCTCTGGTCGAAAATCGCATTTGAAGCCACTTGACTAATTCCATTCCAATTACAGAGTCCTACACAAGCATGGTCAGCCGGTTGTTTGATCGATCTGTACATGGATGCCATGGAGGAGCAGCAAAAGGCGTGAAAAGAATCATCATTGGCAGCAAACATCCCAATTTTCGTATATCCTTAATAGAATAGGTATTAGCATGAATAAACGAGGAAGCATCGGCAACATCATTCAAAAAGTAATGGGTCATCGTTGAATGTGAAGAAGATAATATGAATGGTAGCTTGTCTGCCGTGGCGATGCTCCTCCTCCTTGCTTGTCCTGTACCTTTCCCAAACAGAGGCGCCTTCCAAAGACGAAGCCTGCCGGCTGTCGACTCTACTGTACGGCGTCGAAATGTGTAATGCCCCAACAGGAAAAAAACGCCAATGACCGCCCAACAGAATCCAAAAAAAAACAAAATAAAGTTCGATACAAGGCAGTGTGTATAAGTCCCAATGACAAAATATACAACCAGATTAAGGATATAGACCAGCAACGCCGTTGAAAATATATATAGGAAGGAGCAGGGTCAAAGATATGCGCAGCCAACGTCAAGCCATATCACTACCAATCTTATTCCATCATGGTGTGGAATGTTCCCTGATCCGCGCGCAGAGAGAACCACACAATCCAGTGGTTTCGGTAGAAGTCGAGTCCATCAGGACATGTCGGGTAGCCAGAGGTAAATGGAGATGTGCCGGGAGGCAAAGCGCTGTGCAGGTGTAATATGTCGGCACGACATGGTTCTCGGGTTGGATACCGCTGTGTCTTCAGCGTGCCAATCAAGATGAGGCTAGAAAAGTTGGAAAGGCCGTGCGATTTTGGTTGGGAGATATGCAAAGGAGCGTGATGTTCGGATCGTGGTGTAATGAATGGTCTCGGTAAGAACTCGAAACCGCAGAGCGAAAAGTGTCGTCTATGTGCGCTCAGTAACCGTCCACTTCTTCTTCTTCTGCCCGTCTTTTTGGGGCTTTTCGTGAACAATCCCCCTTTCAGCATCGCGTCCAGTGGGAAAAGTCATGGGGGTCGCTGACTCGGACCCTGTGATGGCTGGGCCCCAGGACGGGTTGTTGACAGATCCAGAATGTTTCTGTCCCAGTGAGGTCTGTCGATCCTTCTTGCGCAAATATCGACGGCGCCAGATACAGGCACCGATCCAAATACCGGCAATACCAACGACCAGAATGACAAGCATGATGACCCATTGCCAATGGCTAGAGAGCCTGTTGTTTGTTTTTCAACTGTGATTAGCATGAAAAATCGGGCAGTCGGTAAGGAGGGAAAATCCTGAGGGACGAGATTCAAGACTTACCAGTCACCACCACCACCATCACCGCTAATGCTTCCGCTGTTACTTGAGCCTGGAGTTTTCGTTGGGCCAGGGCTTGTCGAGGCAGCCGTTTTGGGTGTATCTCCCGCCTTGACATTGCAGAAATTGGAGAACCAGCCAGCGATGGAACTCACGCCTTTGGGGTCGCCTGGACAGGCATTGTCGCATACACCGGAAACCGCTCTTGAGAAGGCTGCAACCTTGCTGTTGGCGCAGAAGCATTCGCCGTAGACCTTCGGATCAGCTGCGGGAATAGCTGGAGGGACACATCCACCATTGGCGTCCCACAGGGGTTGACAACCAACAGCACAAGCTGGGAGCTTGCTGATATCGTTGAATGGTACGATGGTGTAGGAGAGAACTGCGTTGCGATTTTGTTAGTTCGATACATGCAAATGACAATTTGCCGTCGGTTTCCAGCCAAGAAAGGAAATTCTCACCCATTTTTTTATTTTCGGTCGTCGATACTTCAGGGGTTCGTTGGGTGCTCTCGTCGGGAAGGACAGGCAGGCTGTGGCGAGAAGGCAGTTGTCCCGATACACAGCCTCGGCAGTGATGTACCCTTTTCGTTTCGGCTGGTTCTTGGCAGAGAATGAGAAGGAAGCATTAAAATAAACAGTTGCCAAAGATTGCGTGATGGATTTGAATCGGCCGGTCCGTCGCGGCACAAGGCGGTGTTGGCAAAAAAAGTGAGGTGAGACAAAACAAATGCTTGCGGTCAGACTTTGGGGGGGCTTTGGGCGAGTGACGGTTTTTTGTTTTCGAGAAGGCGCCTATTCTAAACACGGATCCGTAATCCACACTGAAACTTGAGAAGCGGAGCACGGTTCGTTCGTCCTTGGCGCGAACAGTCAAGGCGAAAACGCAAAAGTAGCACTGGCGAACGAAGGAAACGACCATCGGCGATGCTCTTGGACGTGCTGGCGAGAAACAGGTGTCGCGAATGTCGCTGTTTGATTGTGTTGAGGTGAAAGGAATGAAAAGGCAAGAGGACTGTGAAGTGATGGCACGGGCCCACGGCATGGCATCATTGGCATGGCATGGGCAGGCCGGCCGGGGCGCCCTGCCTGCAGCTGAAGGAAGATGAAATGGGAGGGGCCAGTCAGTCAGTCAGTCAGTCGGATTGTCCGTGCATGCGCTCCAACTCTCGGAAGGCTGCCAAGTACCGAGTACCTCGAAGAGCACCCATCCGTTCGCCCGATCAAAAGTACCCAGACAACTGTGCAGCTTGTGTCTTTGCCATTTGGTGCCCCGGGGGCCGGTGCATAATACGCATTGGGTATTAGCGGAGGCTGCGCGGGTCGAACGCAAATCGAAACCCTTTTAGAGCCTAGCTGTGGCGAATCAACTCCCCCCCTTCCTGCATTCGTCTGGTATTCCTCTGCTAACAATATATACCTGCTACCTTGCTTTTGCCTCAACAAGCTTGTTACCTTCGCCTGCGCCATGCCCCCGCTTGAGCGCCATGTAGGCTGGACAGAGCTCTATTTTAGTTGTATGTTAGGTGCTGTGCGCTGGGCCCATGGGGAGCCACAGACATCAGCAATTGTGATCCGTACATATGTAAGGTGCAATGCCAGCACAACCTTCGGGGTTCCTTATTACATGCAGTCTAATGATCATATGTACGGATTACTCCCTGTTTGTTTTTACAGAAGGTACAGGACTAGGGGCAGCAGGCCAATGATAGACCTTTCCGTGGCTTAGTGTGGCACTCAACTACTAGCACTAATCCGTAAATAGTATCTCTTCATACTAGCGCAGAAACCCCTATCTCCTTAGACGTGCTTATGTAGACTTGTGGGGCTGTGGGGCTCTCAAGTCCCCCTGCTATACATATAAGGCTAGTGACTACTGTAGGTAGGCACGCGAAAGTGTGATAGTGATTTACATATAAGGAAAATCACGAGTACATTTATCAGTAGCCTGTTTACACATAAGCAGATGTACCTCTAGTCCACTTTTATCTGGTTGGATACAGACTCTGGTTAACGTTACTCCACGAGCCCTAGCACGCTTAAGGAGACAGCCACTGAGAACCAATGATAGTGGCTGCCCCGCGTGGGGCTTGTAGTTGTTGTACATACCGAGTACATAGACTGTATGTATATTTACCCCGTACTCCGTAGAGCTTCTTGATAGAAGAGGGTCTTCAGGACAACGAGCACAAAGTAACCTGACCAAGTGGGAATAGTCGAGTCAGATGCGAGGCTGTACATGTATTACACACGGAGTAATCTCCTTAGTCGTGATATGGCTTGTGGGTCTATGGGGCCCGCAAATTGTATGTATCTCTAGTTTACTTTTATCTAATTGGATACATACAGACCCTAGCTAACGTGACTCCACAAGCCATATCACGACTAAATAAATTACGGCGGATGCGACAGGAAGCTGTGCCACTTATTATTAACGGGGGCATTGGTCAGACTTAAATGAGAGCTCAAATCAAGACTGGGGGTATGACTGTTGATGCTACATAATGAGGGAGCTGCCGCATTTAAGCCCGTGGCCAGATTGCTGAGTCAGATCCCAGCCCCTTCCCGCAATTTCCCGCGCCTAGCATGAGACGACTTTCTCCTCAGTTCCAACGCTGAGCCGCATTCCCCACTAATAGTGGTGGTGGTGTTGTCAATCACCTTAAAAAAAATAAAAAATAAAAAAACCGCCCCCACGCGCCATTCTCCATTTGTAAACAGTTTTCTGGTCTTGTTGTTATTCACATGTCTCAGCCAAGGTCACGCACCAGCCATGAATTGTTTTTTACAGACTCGGGATCATGGTGCTACAGTAAAAATTGCCGTCATATTCGCCCGCTCAGAGCCACGGGCAGAATGAAATTCGTCTTTGGCCCATACTGCGGGGGGTACCAACGTGCTTGACCGAGAACCGGTGAACTATCGCCACCTCCAACGTTTCCTCCAAGATGGTGGCATGAAATGGTGTGGCCAGACGCTGCCGCCTTGCCAATTTATTCGTCTCGGTGCCCTATACATATTTCCATCCCTCCGAGCACCAAACTGACAGGTCAATTCCCGCTTCCCGGGTCCAAGTACATGTCATTTGGTACTATCATCCTTGTGTTCCGTTCTCAGCTCAAAGACATTCCTTTCCTTGACCGCTGCCCTCGTCACTGCCGCTTCGTGAAAGGACTGTCAGGGCTTGGGAGCTTGTGATCCCTGATGAACAGAAGATGGTGACCCGTCACCGTTGTTGCGTCTTGTCGGAGAACCCTGGCCTCCACGAAAACTTGACAAGGTATCAAATGGCTGATGCCAAGGGCCGTCATCCCTCCGAAAACGCTCGATGGCGAAAGACTCGGTTGCGGGCGACTTTTTCTCATTGCCATTGACTACCGCTTGCCCTGTTCCTGCTCGATTGTTAGATGTCTTGGTCTTGCCTCAATGATGGATGGCTGCAACTTCCTCGGGCAGGTAAAGTTGATTGTACCTCGCTGTAACATACCATTTGCTTGAACGTTGGATCCGGGCATGTTTGATCTGGTTGCAGTTCTCTTTTCTCTTGAGGTTTCTTTCTGGTCTTGTGCCTGGCGTCTTGTGTAGAGGAACCTGTTGCTTTTATTTCCCGACCAACAAGACGACAGACTTGGGTATCGCATGCAATTTATATTCCCGCGGCCTCTCGAGCCGCGAGTGAATTTTCGACATTTCCAAAGGCGCATGCTTCCAAGTTTCACAGGGCTCAGTCTTGGCAGCCTGCCCTTCGAGCTGTTGATCATCTCAGCGCGCCAAACATTCCGTCTGCTCTTGGTGTTGACGGCTTCTTGCAGGAGCGAGAGGCCTTATCGACTTGCACGTATCAACTCTATGCTTCTTTGCAGGGCTCGTGGTGTTGCTCTCTGTACAATACGATGGAGCAGCAGACGGACGGGTCCATTTCCATGCACTCGCACAGAGCAGTCATAAGGCTATGTTCACTCAATTGTCCGGGGAAGTGGAACTCTTCCGCCATCAGAATCGGTGACAAAGGTGACAAGCTGCAGTTTCTGCCGCCAACCACAACGGTGAGCTGGCAATGTAAGTATCCGTGAGCCTTCAACACCTCGCTCGCTCACCAACCCTTGTTGTAGAAAGTTTTGCGGATAGATATCAAGAGCTCTCAGAAATGTCATATTCTCCTGTGATAAAACGTCTCAATATCCATCGCACCGTAACACGACCGGTCGCGCGCTCGATCATGACGTTTCTTGTAGGCTTTGTAGCACAGTGGCCTTAATTGCGTAACCTGAGTCCAAGGCTGTTGCTAAACCAGACGAACCATGTTGGAGATAAGGATCACGGGATCCGAAGCTCGTTATTCGCACACACAAGTCTGGTATCATTTCAAACCCATACGTCGGCCACCATCTCTGAGACGGCCCAAATTCAAATTCTTGAACACTCCTAGCGCCATCTCCGATCAAGAAGTTTCACTCGCGAAGCTCCCAAGATTCCGTGCAGCCCGTCCCAATTTGAGCAGTCGCCCACGAGCTGATGAGACTGAAACCAGCTGGCGGTTCCTGAGCTCAAATATTGGATTTTAATCTTGACTCTGGCCTCATTAAAAAATCTGTTACACGGGTAATCTCTTGTCTTTCATGCAACAGACAACGTCTCTTGGTGTGTAATATGGACGCCGCTCCTTTTGCTGTGCTACCAAATTTCATCGAGCTATCCTGCTCGCACATCTGCTCGTTATTAGATGTGATGGCCAGGCGGGCGCCCTAACTCGGCTTGCATATGATCCTAGTGACATGGGAATCGGCAATAGACATTTCATCTGCAAATCTGAACAGCGCAATGGCCACGTGTGATCTTAGACTAGCCTTCTTCTCAGAGAGTCGGATTCCCAAGACAGGCAGGTCATCATGGGTGTTCGAAGACTGCTTTAGACCTCGGTCGGCGCGTCCCCCAGAATAGCGAGTACATGCTCAGCCAAGTTCCAGCCAAAAGCAGGAAGATTGTGCGAACTATAAAAGGATCATGAAGGATTCATGTTCCATCAGAAGCCCTGCCTCATAACATCGGTACACCAAGTACGGGGCCACAAATAGCCAGAAAACTACTCAGTGTGCCACCCTCTTCCGGGCTCGCCACGATGATTTGTCCATGGGTCGTAATATCCCGATGCGTTCTGACGTAAGCTTGCTTCCTCGTTCCCTCGAGCCATCTGCCATCATGGTGACTGCGTCCCACGTCTCTTGAGAACCGCACCTGTGTAGCGACCTGTTTGGCAACGTAATAAGCCCCCCCTTGCGATGGGGGGGGGGGGGGGTTCTTTGTGCAACGACATTTCTTCGTAGCCAACGTGAACTTGCCAGACACTTGATCTCGGCCATACACTCTCCTATGTGACAAGATGCAGTGTAATCGTCATCTGGCGTAGACTGATCGCATGACATGTCCTCGCAAGATCTACTGACATGTTTTTTGTACGCAGGCAGACGGACCATGCCCCTGGATTGTTCCCTCGGGAGCCTTTCGGTTGCCCCCCTACCGGTAACACGCGACCTCGTCTCCCGTTGCGAACTATTCTCCCTCAATGCGACACATTTGTAGAACACTGTCACATCAAATGCTGGGTTACTCCAAAAAACGGGGAATTCATTGGCGAAGACCTCGAAGGGATCCATCATCTGATTTTTTTTTTTGGGCGCAACATCGATGGTTCGGGGTCGGGACATTACAGGCCGCGCACGTGGCAAAAAGTGCATGCTAATTCGAATGCTTTCTCCGCGTTTGATGACCAGGTTTCGGGTACTGGCATTTCGGTCGTTGAACTTTTTTTTCTTCTTTCTTTTGCCCCGGACCGCTTCCGCTTCCGCTTCCGCTTCCCCCTTCGGAATCATGAGTGTGGTCTAGGGTAAGTTTCCTTCGGACTCGTGAACCGTGATGCACACACACGGCACAACCACGACGTCACAGGACCAGGCTGTGGGCCTATGGCAGGCAGGCAAGTGGGTAAGCTCCCAACTCCCAACTTCCCAGCCGCGACTTGCTCGATGACGATACGTGACGATACAACCTGTGGTCATGACCATTTCAGGCAGCCTCTGCAACTTTACGCTTCATCACCAGCTTCAACATTAGCCCTCGCGGGATTCGGGTCTGCATATCATTTGTTGCTCGCACAGCCTCTGCGCAGCCTCTGAGCATTCACTACAGCAGTAACCTGTACCCGGAGAAAGATGAGGCACGATGGGTAATCGGACCTGCACTAGTGATGGAGGAGAATTCATCGACCCGAACAAAAAGGACAATGATGTCCAGCTGCAGCTTGTGCTGTCCTTGATTCTGGGGGTCTCGGCTTTTATCACTTTCTGCGTATGTCAGAACAGTCAACATGGTTGTCTCGTGCTGCGAGTGACGGCTACTAACTCGAGAGTCTCGACCTCGCGCAGATCCTCCGCCCACGATGGCCGGCACTCTATTCAGCGCATAAGCGGCGCCTGCATCCGCATGTCGACCTTCCGACCTTGACAGACTCCTTCTTCGGATGGATACCGCAGCTCTACAGAATCAATGAAAAGCAGATTCTGGCCGCCTCCGGATTGGATGCTTTTGTGGTGAGCTCTAATCCCACATTCCCCAGCCGCGTACCCGCGACCGACCACTGGACTCCGAAGAAACTCTGACTGAAGTCGTTAGTTCTTGGCTTTCTTCAAAATGGCCATCCGCCTCTTCACCGTCATGGCATTTTTCGCGATTATAGTGCTGGGGCCCATCAACGCCAAGTACCGCAAAAACCCCTGGGATCTCATAGGCGCAACAGACACCGAACCGAAGGGTCCTGCCGGCCGAGAGCTCTTCAGCTTACCGCAGTCGCTACATGCGAACAACTCTCATGTCCTCAATGATAAGGACGAGGACAGAAGTCGCGAGATGCCCTTCCTGTGGTCATATGTCGCCTTCACTTACTTCTTCGTCGGCATTACACTCTACTCAATCAACTGGGAGACATTCCGAATCATCGACCTTCGACAGAAATACTTGGGCTCGCAATCGACCGTAACAGACCGCACCTTTCGGCTAACAGGCATACCGATCAAACATAGATCCGAACAAAAACTGAAGGATTTGATTGAAGGTCTCGACATTGGCCTCGTGGATTCTGTAACTCTGTGCAGAGACTGGAAGTACCTTGACCAGTTGGTTGCTCAAAGAGACCTGCTTTTGCGGAGACTAGAAGCATCATGGGCAGCATACCTGAAGACCAGGGTCAAGGCAACATGCAAGCATAGCGATGCCACTCAAACCGACGACGCAGGAGACACGAACGGCCAAATATCCGGTGCAACTGGCGACGAAGAGGCCGCCGAGAACGCGCGGCTTCTTGCAAGCGAGCCAAGGCAGCCGCATACGTATGAGGGCGAGCGGCCGCAAGTGACCGTGCGATATGGGCCATTACTACTGCGCAGTCGCAAGGTTGATGCTATCGACTATTACGAGGAGAAGCTCCGTCGCATCGACGAGCAAGTGGCTGAAGCGAGAAGAAAGGAATACGCAGCGACTGATATGGCTCTTGTCACCATGGACTCTGTGGCATCCTGTCAGATGGTCATCCAGGCCAGAATAGATCCTCGACCTGGCCGATTTTTGACGAAAGCAGCGCCTTCACCATCCGACCTCGTGTGGAAGAATACGTATGCTCTGCGGGGTGTTCGCAGACTGAAAGCCTGGTCAATCACGCTCTTCATCACTTTCCTAACACTTATCTGGATCTTCCCGACTGCGGCTCTCGCGTCTTTTCTGAGTTTTTGCACGATAGACAGAGCTCTGCCCCGATTCGCCGAATGGTTGAACGAACACCCTATTGTACGATCATTCTTCCAGAATACAGCTCCGACTCTTGTTGTGTCTTTGCTCAACGTATCGGTGCCATACCTATACGATTGGCTCTCGAATCACCAAGGCATGATCTCTCATGGGGATGTGGAGCTGTCACTTATCTCGAAGAACTTCTTCTTCACGTTCTTCAACACGTTCTTTGTTTTTGCCGTGTCGAAGACGGGATTTGAGTTCTGGAGCGTGTTGAGGCGCTTTTTGAAGGATACCAGCTTGATTCCAAAGCTCATCGCTCAAGACGTGGAGAACCTTGCCAAATTTTACATTTCCTTCATCATTCTGCAGGGAGTAGGTCTTATGCCCTTCAAGATCCTCGAGATTGGGAGTGTATTCCTCTCTCCGATTTACCGATGGCTATCCGCCACGCCACGAGACTTCGCCGAGTTACAGAAGCCACCAACATTCCAGTACGGGTTCTACCTTCCGACTGCGCTGCTTGTGTTCAATCTTTGTCTGATTTATAGCGTTCTGGTCGAGGGATGGGTGATTCTCATCTTTGGCATCATCTACTTCGGACTCGGATACTTCACATTCAAGTACATGCTCCTGTACGCGATGGACCAGCCCCAGCATGCTACCGGTGGTGCGTGGCGTATAATTTGCCATCGCATTGTCGTCGGCCTACTTGTGTTCGAGATCGTCATGGTCGGGCAAATCGCTTCCTCCCAGGCTTTCGTGCAATCCGCAGCAGTCCTGCCCATCATTCCATTCACGATATGGTATAGCTATTACTTCAGCCGGCGGTTTGAGCCTCTGACCAAGTACATTGCGTTGCGGGCGATCAAGAATGGTGGTCACGGAAATGATGAGGGCAACTCCGAGGAGGCTGTAGAAGATGGGTCTGACGACGACTTGCCACGCTTTCACCAGCAGCTACTACGAAGGGGAAGCACTCTAGATGAGTTCAAAGAGAGAGGCTTGACATTTGTCAACCCAAGCCTAATCACTCCGTAAGTAATTCGCCTAGTGGTTGTTCGACGACTCGGAAACATGTTGCTAATATTCCCCAAACTTGCGTAGTCTGCAACAACCTTGGATATACAAAGACCCGCCAGCTGTCGCAGACGATGATGCAACTACTGAAGGCGGCCAATCGTCACAGGACCAGCCAACGCTGATTCTGCCGAATGCGGATGGCTCACTGGGAATTGGTGAAGATAACGTATGGATAGATAGCAGTCGCAGAAGATGAAGCATAGAGGAAAGCAAATCTTGACTCATCCGTATCGTTTTGCGTTTGGTGTTGGGGGACGGAAATGACGGGATGATTCGGCGAAAAGATGGCACGCCGGCGGAGAGATGAATTCATGCGGGAACTGTCGCCAACCAATGATACCTCTTTTTTGTTCTCACTTTCTTCTTTCTTCTTTTTTCAATAAAATTACATTGTGTGAGGGTACGAGTGAGTGCTGGCTGCGAATGAATCCATGACGAAGAATGTGACGGGCGTAACCGTGCCTCGCCTATTTGCGTGGCATCGGCATGCAGCAAGTGCGAGGGACGGAAGGGGTGGGGTCTGTGGACTCTCTGTTCTGCCATGATTCATCTCATGAAGGCGAAGGCCATCTTGAGTCAAACTCTCATGCAACCATCATGCCGCTCTACCTATAACCTATGTCACCATCGCTTATCACGTCCTAGAACCCCGTACTGTACTGTATTGAATAGCAAGTAAGTCGCTGGTGGCTCTTCCACCCGACACATCAGCAAGACGTCGTCGCAAATATTGCTATCGCGTGGAGTAGCTGGCGCCTACTCCAAGGGAGCGTCCCGAAGAGCGTCATCCTCCACCCTACTTTCCTTGGAGCAAGCTACTGGCAAGATGGCCGCTTTGACGTGCGCCTGCGGGATCAAGCGGGCTATCGAAACCCTTTCGCAGCGAGTGAACCATGGTCAGGAGAGCCGAGAGAGCCACGAGAATGCACACGGCACTGCTCACTTCCAACGAAATGGTCTGTACGAGAAGGGTCGGGATAAAAGAATCCATGCACGTGTGCTCACAGTTGCTGTTTAGGAACACCTAGCTCTATGAACCTGCCGACAGAGATCATCCAATCAGTTTTCTCGTTTCTGGCGACCGAAGACTTCAACGCGGCCCGTCATACATGCAGACTTTGGCTGTTAGCAAGCTTGAATCGAAGGCTGTTGGAGAAAATGCTGAAGCAAGCCGGATAGTGGAGCAGCATGCTACGCATAGTTACTCCGATGGCTACGGACAGAGCTCCTGAGATATGCCCCGAGCAGATTATGAGCAAATGGATTGCGAGAGAGAGCAATCTCGCAAGATCTGACAAGAGCGCATTCGTCCAGGTGGGAGAGACAGACCTTCGCAGACTGGCCGGACATGTCTGGGCCGACGACTTTCGGCTGCATGGGCAGATTTCCTTCACAGTCAGCCTTTGCGGGAGGTATCTCATAGCGACACTGGATCAGATGGCGTTTATATACGAGTTGAATCACGTATGTGGACGTGGGTACTCGGTTTGGTCGATACCTCTGCGGAAAAGACAGGGGATGCCCTTGGGATTCATGCGACCGGCTGCATTCATTATTTGTCCTCGAAGAATTGTATGTTCCAGCATGGACACTTCGTCAGGAAGACAATCTGTGGCGTTCTTAATGGAAGGCCGTGTGGGCATGGTATATGACATGGTTGAGACGAGAGATGCGCGGGGAGCACCAGGAAGCGGAACAGACGGGCCATCGTCTTGCGCTGGGGCGTCTCTTCCAAGTCCATCAACAGACTTTGAATCCTGTGTCTGCCATCGACGTTCCCCCCGTGAACCGCCGCTGACGGAGACGGGCGACCGGTCCGTGTATCGGAATATATGCAATGCTGATGATCCGCCACGATCTGTCGCCATTTGTCCCCAAAGAAACTGCGTGGCCTTTGGATGTTCGGCCGGTATTGAGCTACACTAGGTGGATGCCTTGACGGGTCAAGATCTCAGCCGATGGTTCCCACTTGGTTCCTCAAGCGATGTACTGTACTTTCTACCTGTGCGTCGAGGAGTCGACACAGCGAAGAAGCTTCGACTCATCAGTTCAGCCTCGGGATTGCCACTTCCTCTGGAGTCTGTAATGGACCTATCCGGTGACTTGTCCACCACAATTATTGAATCTGAAAGAAGAAGCATTGATTCCACGTGGACTACTAGAAGAACAGCACCGGACGAGACGCCAGAAGACCTGAGCTATGGCAGCCACCCTCCTAGGCCCGTGTGTGTTCGATTTGGAGCTCCCAGAAACGAAGGAGTATTCGATAGCGGAGGTGGAGGTATAGGAACAGTACTGGCTAGGAGTGCCGATCATTATCGCGCGGTGCCTCTTAGCGATGGCTACCACATCTTGTTCACCGATCCTCGAACTGGGTGTCTCTGCCTCGGAACGGATGCTCCAGTCGGGTCTGTCACACGACTCCTTCGAAAGGTGTGGTTTCGGCCGCCGCCGGCAGCGCTCTCGATCATACCAATTCTTTATGCTGCCGGCTCGGACACACGACACGGAGTGCGCGTGGTGGCTACGTTTGCTGCTGCTGGGTCACCAGAGGATCTGAACTGCAGCCAGCAATTGATCGCGTTCTTCACTGTCCCACCAGACCTTTTCCACGATATGACAGACAGACAAGCGACACATCCCTCGAAAACGGGCCCTACGAGTCACGGAAGAATCCAAATACCGAGTATATCAGAGGTTTGGCCTGCAGAGGACAACTATCGAGCCATTGACGTATTCAGCGGCCATTTTCAAAGCAGCCCGTCGTTTCCCCTCGAGATATGCGGGCAACAGATAGCAGTAATGGGAAACGTGACAGAGATCGCCCTGGATTCGTCACCAGAGATGATTGTCTGGGCGTTCACTTCGTCTGGATGGGCCAAAGCGTGGGCTGCGGACTATGGCAAGGCGGAGCCGTTGACACGGACGGAAGTTCAGGAAGACGGGAGCATACGCTTGGTTGATCGAGACGGAGACATTTTCATGACTGACGATGAAGTTGGTGGGGTTCTGGAGGCAGCCAGCACACGGGAGTCGTTGAGGGACTGGGACGTGAACCCGTTTGATGGGACGGTGGGCAGCAACTTCGTGGAGCGTCGGACTCGGATCGAGCGGGCAAGCTGGTGCACGCGGGCCAGGGGCAGCGACAGGATGAGCGGAACTGCCTCTGTGGATCTGATTGAAGAGGTGAATGGAATTGTGAGGCTGGACGTTCGATTGCGATAGTCCAAGGTCTCCGAACCATGGGTTGGAGCTCCGACAGACATCAAAGGTTGCGCAACACGTTTTCTTTAGAGAATACCTCGATAAAACTCACCCTGCCTATGATCCAATTGTCCTCAGCAGTAAATAACCTTGTGAATTCCATCAGCAAGTAAAGCACGCCTTTTTGAAATCACATCATGGTCCATCTTCACACTACCCGCTCTTATTTCCTTGTTTCGCCTCTGGGATACGTTGGCCAGGCCGATCGAAACCTTGAAATGTCCTTATTATGTTCATCGCTAGCCAACCCCCTGTTTTCTCCCTTTTTTGTACCACTTAGAGAGCCCTGACCGTTGACAGCCTCGTCAATTGCCTCCGAAGATGCTTCAATTAGGCCCAGTTCAATCCTCCGTGATGCTTGAAGCATCGCATCGCTGTCTCCCTCCTCCTAGATAGAGCAGCCGGATAGCAGCACAACCTCGCAGAAGAGCCTGTAGCAGGTCCAACAACAGCATGCCGTACTGGACAGGTTCTTTGCTCTGTGGATATATCTCATCGCACCCCCGGAACGGGCAAGTCGTTCGCGGAAAGCGGAATCGGCTGCGTTGGGACCACGGTGCAGGATGAATCGCATGGGGTTGGCCGAGGGGTGAGGGAGCAACAAGATGGACGAGTATTGTGTCTGTGCCGTTCTTATCCCCGCCATGATGATTTTCAAGCCAAGTTTTCTTGTTCATCTCAGACTCTTGCTGTCGTCATCGTCTACCTCTTCCGGACTCTGGTCCCTTTTATCTTCCTTTACACCGGGTCACTCTCGACTTTTCGCCTGCTCCATGGCTACTTTTGGCTTAGAGTAAGAAAAGGCTGAGAATTGGAAGATGGCGGGGCTGACGGGGCATTGCATGTCAAGCGCCAAGATGGAGATCTGATCGACGTGTTTGATTCTACAAAGGAGGACGGACTACTGGCTCTTCCATGTCCGCCTTGATCACTCGGAGCTGGGGATTTGCCATCGGAGGGGTGAAGCCCGTCTTTGTGACCTCGGACCGGAAGAGGCGACATGTAGTTGATCGAAGGTCTGCATGTCCTTCACCCTGTCCAATACAGCTGTATCCAGATGCATGACATGCCTGGCCGCCTGGCCGCCGCCGTTCCTTCCTACAAGGCGCCTTCTTCTTTGCACCTTCCGCATCGGTGCGACTCCCTTCCCAAGAAAGGCCCATACCCAAAAATTCGAATTTCGAAAGCCAGAAGTATCTGGGTTTCCTCCTTTTCCAAAATTCAAGGAACAGGTAATGCCCCCCGTTTCAAGACGTTTTTCCTCCGAAACAATGGGTCTCAGCGAAGGCATCATCAACAACTCCCAGCAAAGTCCTCGCCACCTCACGCGCTCGAGAGTCGAGGACATCTTGGGCTCGAGCACGGATGAAAAAATTGACAAGCTTCTCGTTGCTCTGGAGGTAGAACTCAAATCGTCCCCGACCGTCTTGTCTCGGAAACAGTTCTCTGACAGTCTCGTAGGGCACCCTGATCAAACAGCAAGACGCAATGAGGACACACTCTTTCCAGATTGTCAGGCTCCAGAATCAGATTCAAGACCTGCAGAACGCCAAGTCCCACCAAGACGACAATAAAGAAGAGATACTGGAGGAGTTGAATCGCTCGCGGATGGAAATCGCTTACCTCAAGGGCCGCTTAGCAGGTCTCACGGTCGAATTCTACTCGACCAAGGTTGACAATCATGGATCCAATGACAACGAGTTAGTCAAGAGGTCGACGCAAGATCGATTGGTTGATGTGTCTGCGAATGAAGAACTCGCCCGGTCCCAGCAGACGAAATCAAGTCCTCTTGAGCCTCTTGAGAATATGATCCTCGAAGCAAGCGGCGCGGCGGAAGCAGTAGCCGATCGACTACTGAATGAACAAAGGCCGAAGCTTATCAAAGCCCTGGTAAGTCAACATTGCCCAAAAATTGTCATGAAACATGCTGATGCCTCCCAAAGGAAACCTTTCATCGGGTTCCTCAGCCTCCATGTGGGCCGGGACATAATGTCTGGGGAACAGAAAATCAAGAAAATGTAGTTCCACGAGAGCCTGACTATGTGGAACGATATCACTGTGTTGCAGGGGCAACACCAGGTGGAGGGGTCTGGCACTAGGCTAGGACACAGTAGCTGTGTTGGCGATAAGCCATTGTCATTTGGGGCGACGAGGCCTTTTGTGTGGCGCAATGATTTTGACCTGGTACAAATGCTAATACGGGCCAAAAGTGACACATATGTAGCGTAGAGATGATGAGCTGTGTCATAATAGATGCCTTTACCTAATGTACTCGCCGCTGATGGTGTAATCCTTCTTTGGGCCGTTGACGGTGTATTCTATGCTCCAGTCCTTCAAGTTGACGGATTCAAATGCAAAATTGTACTTGACGTCGTAGTAGTCGTCAATGCATAAATGACCGGCTTTCGCGCTCCAGCCGCCATGGCGACCCTCACTAGGCTGCAAAAACTCGATCTCGTGGAATAAATAGTCTGCGCGCTTTGGATCATCCGGCTTGGCAAACCAAACGCTCAATGACTCCCTTTGCTCATCATACCGCCACACATATCGCCTCGTGGCTCTGAAGCCGAGTCCTTGGTTGGTCCTGAACTCTCCATCCTCGACATAGAGATATTCTAGCCCACTGTCATCCCCTTGAGAGTCTGGCAGCTCCAACCTCTGCTTAGCACACTGCAAGCCATCCGCTGTTTTCCCTCGGAGAAGAAACTGCGCGGTGCCGCTAAAGTGGCCACTCGGGTGCGTGGGGAGTCGACTGTTCAAATCCCTTTCGAGCTTCCAGGTGCCCAGCAAGCTGCGAAACACGGCACGCGGCACGAATCGGGGAGTGGTGAGCCCGTCAATAGCAGTCTGGACGGTATCTCGGCGAAGCCTCTCCGCGTCCCCCCGAGCAGCTGCGTCGTCCGAAGGAGACGGATACCTCGATGGCGTCATCATGTCCAAGGGCAATCTGTTGTGCGACAGGGGCGGAACGCCGGCGAGCGGAGGGTCGACTCTGGGGATTGAGAGGGCCTCGGAGAACTCCTGCATCAGGAAGGGGTAGTCGCCCATGGGGAACTGCGACAGTCTCGGGTCGTTTCGTAGACTGAGCGTCGTCTGGATGGATTTGTCGCTCTTGAGCTTCTGCCGTAGCGCCTCGGAGCTGCTGGCGGACGGTGACCAGTATTCCGCGAGGAAACGGGCCTGCATCTGCATGACGCCCCAGTAGGGCGACCTGTAGAAGCCGACGAATCCTAGGTTCGGGACATCAGGATGGTGTGTGCCGTGGAAGGCCAGCGCGAGGGGCTGCTCTCGATGCTGTGGCGAGTGGTTGAGTGTCGTCAAGATGTTCTCGGGCAGGTAGCTGATGGATGGGGATGGGTCGAAGCCCGTGGCGAGGACTACGGCAATCACATCATTTATCTCAGTCCCGTCGGTGAGCTTTGCTGAGTTTCCACCGAGCGACTTGCACTTTCCTGTTGACAGAGAGATGAGACCAGATCGAACAAACTCGCAGTACCAGTCGCTGACGGCTAGGTAGGGTGGATCGACCTTGGTCTGCTCAGTGACGTGCAGCTGGGGCGAGAAGACGGATTGGTCTGTCCCCAGAGCAGTCTGGAAGATGCCATGTACTGTTTGTGCCGTCTTCCCGTCGAGGCGGCCCTGCGTATTCACCAAGGGCGGGGGTCTGTTGTTTCGGTTGTATGAAGAGAAGTCTAGGGGTAGGAACGGTGCAGCTGCGGCTTTGGGCTGTCACGATTCGAACTTCGGTTAGAACTGAGACGGCATGAGAGCTTTGGTGTAGGCATCCAACCCATCTTACCTCGGCCGTGGTATGCAAGGGAAGGACCCAGATCGGACGCTGGATTACGTGATGAATGGAACATTGATCAACGTCACCAATGGAAGACGTCCCAGGCGCGTGAGTTGCAGAAGACAAGTGCGCAGCAATGGTACCAGCAATCTCGACACCGGACATTTGGCCGCCCACGATGAGAATCTTGCCTCGAGCAGAAGGTCTGTTGCCGAGGAGAGACTTCAAGTTTCTGTACTGACTACTGTGGATGACGGGAACAGTCGCCGAAGGGGTTATCGAAACACCATCGGGCACGACAGGTTTTCCGAAGTACCCCGACGCGACGACGACATGATCAAATCGCCGAGTCTCCTGCTTGCCCTCGGACTCGAGCGTCACATCCCAGGCAGGGCCGCCCTGGCTAAGAAGCTGCGTCCGAGCGACTCTAGTATTCAGGTGCAGGCTGAAGTCTTGACTTGAGCTCAGGTATCGTTCCTTGTACGACTCTAGGTAGCGACCAACTTGCCACGCGCGCGGCAATTGAGGCGCACCGTGCTCCCACGCGTGATCGCTGAAGTGCATGGTGTGTTTGCTCTGGTTGGCCGCCATGAGGGGATGAACCTGGCGCGTAGTATCGGACTTTGAGGCCGGCCATAGCCCGCCTATTCCATCCTGACCATCAAAAACGGTGACCTTGAACTCGCCGGCGGGGGCATTATGAAGAAACGTCTTGGCTGCTACTAAGCCTGAGGGGCCTGCGCCTGTGCATCGAGGTCCGGGTCAGCGGTCTGTTGGAGAACAGTGAACACACAACCTGTGGGTGAGAGGCCACTTAGAGGCCACTTGGTACTTACCAATTATACAGACTGATTTCGGCGGCATGATGGAGAGAGAGGTTTTGACGGAAGGGAAGAACGCTTGGATCATATGCCGCTGGGAAAGACGATGAAATGCCGCGCAGACGACAACAGCTTCATGAATATCTCATCTTCTATTCCAAATTTGGAATGCCCTAGCTGGCTGGGGATTGAAGATGAGGTGTTTTGTAGCATGCAACACGGCGGGAGCGCACGAAAATGAACAGCGCAATGGAAGTTGTGAAAACGAGTGTCAAAGTTGGAGGTTGAGTTGCAGTGACTCAGTAAACACGATTCGGCTGGCGGTGGCTACCCTGCACGTGAATCCTGGGTTCAAGTGAGGCATCACAGCCATCTGATTAGACGGAAACCAATAGTCTGCTAGGTTATTAGGCGCTGCAAGTGAGTGATGCTGTGAATGATGACGGAAGGCACCTAAGTTAAGAAGTACTAGATCCTCATGGCTGCCCGAATTTATCGGCATCATAGGCGCAGGGAAAGCTTCGGTATCCGCCCCGGCTAAACTATTATCCACGATTCATCACTGACCGAGTCCAACATCATCGGCCCAATCAAACAACAAAATCGTTCCACCGAATTCGAGCTGTCCCCTCCCTCACATCTTACACCCAAGAACCACGCAGAATGGCCGCCTCACACCACGTTCTCCTCATCGGAGGCCACGGCAAGATCGCCCAGCGCCTCACCCCATTGCTGCTGAAGCGCTCATGGACCGTGACCAGCATGATTCGCACGCAGGAACAGGCTCCCGCCATCGAGAAGCTCGCCAAGGACCTGCCAGGCAAGCTCAATGTCTTGGTGAACAGCGTCGATGACGCATCCACCCAGGAGCGGGCTGCAACGATCTTGAAGGACGTGAAGCCTGACTATATTGCTTGGAGTGCGGGTACGTCCACCCGCGCCCCCCCCGGAAAAAAAAAAAGAAGAGAGGACAAGGCACAAGCGCAATTGTCGAGAAGAGGTCAGAAGCCATAGGAGAGCTAACTCAATAACTGTACCCAGGTGCTGGTGGCAAAGGTGGCGCCGAAGCCGTAATACGTCCCTCATTCCCCTCCCGCAACAAGTGCAATTATAGCAATTCGCTGACTTACCAATCGCCAGACCTACAAGGTAGACCGGGACGCCGCCATCAACTTCGTCCGCGCAGCCGCTGAAATCCCCTCCATAACCCGCTTCCTCCTCGTTTCGTACGGCGGCTCCCGTCGCTCCGGTGCCTCCTGGTGGCCGGCCGGCGAGTGGGACAAGTACAACAAGGAGGTCAACTACGGCGTCCTCGCAACCTACTACCAGGCCAAGATTGCGGCCGACGAGGTCCTGTACCAGACGTCCAAGAAGAGCTCTACGCTGGTGGGCATCAGTCTCCGTCCTGCGGTCTTGACTGAAGAGCCTGCTGGCAGGGTGGAGCTCGGCAAGACGGAGCATGTCAATGGGAGTGTGAGCCGTGCGACGGTGGCTGCTACGGCAGATGCCCTGTTGGCTGCCGAGGGTGTCAAGACTTCGTGGATAGATTTGCAGGATGGCAACGAGGAGCTGGATGCTGCGGTGAAGAGGGTCATCACGGATGGTGTGGATGCCGCCGAGGGAGAAGCCATCCATTCCAGGATTTAGATGGAGGGGGACCAAATCTGGTATATCTGGACAATGGCAATCATTCAATACTCGGCAACTGTCTGAGAAAGAAAAAAAGACTCTGGTGGTGGGAAACACATGTTTGACGATGCTACATGGCGTTTTGCTCATTGGCTAACACATCAAGGTGGATAGACGGTGCCTTTCTCAACTGTGTTGCCTCACGCCCCCATCATCATTTTTCATGCTCGTACATTTCAGTCTCGTCACCCCCGCAGCATCTGCTACAGCCGCACCACTTTTTCCCCGGGACTTGACTCTCCCGAAAGTCGTCGCTGGTATCTGTTGACGAGAGCCCTAGTCTACTGTCCAGTCGCGTTGTACCCCTAGGGTACTCACGATGGCCGTATCCAAATCTAGCCTTGACAGCCGTCGCCTCGGCCCGCACAGCACTCCAACTCGTCGTAAAGAAGATGATGGCGTTCCAGACACCCTGGAGTGGTAGGACGCATCCGCTCGCAATGCTGAGTGAGTAGCTGACCTGGCCCTCGTTTGCGAGGCTGTACAGCCTGTTGACGGAGCTGGGGATCCAAGTGATCAAGACGGAGAGCCCAAAAATGAAACTCGTCCGCAGGTAAGCCATCTTTACTGGATCCAGACGCCTCAACTTCATCGATGCGGTCGAGGTCAGCGTACCGAATCGCCCGGATAAAGTAGTCCTGTTCGTATGTCTGCCACCAGAAGAGCATGTAGTCTCGAACTGCTGGGTCGGGCGAGCGCGAAATTCAGCCTGAGAGTCATTGCGGGACAAGCCGCCGACCATTCGTGACTCTGCCGAATGCGCCGCAGTCGGAGATGCAATAGCCTCTTGAGAGTCGAATCCGGGAACGTCAGTGGTGATGTGAACCTCAGTGACTGCCAGTCCGTACCACTCTTTTGGTCTTGCGAAGCTCTGTGCAAATGATCAGTTGATTGTAGCGAAAATTCCCGTCACGGATGGGGAACTATACTTCTTCCCCGGATATTCTGTTCTCGCTCCCCGAAAGAGACACATTCACACGACCCCTTATCAGCTCGGGAATCGTAAAGTTCCGCAACTGGTTTCTTCGCCGAAAGACGTAGCATCCCACAGCAATGTAGATGATTATGGAGAGAAGAATGCAAATCCAAATAGGTATGTAATATGCATACAGGCGAACGATGCTCCAACTAGGACTTATCCAACACCAAAGCTAAAACAGAAATCGTGGTCAGGAACCGGCTTTTTAGGCACTGATGGAAACATGAGAGAAACAAAAGTAGGCTGCACTTACAGCCGCATCCCCAATCACAGGCCCTTTCGGATCCCCTTGAAGCGCCACAAGCACAACAGCTGGTACCATGGGACCGCCGAAACAAATTATGCAGTACACCCACGTGTATTTCCGGAACAAGGACGGGTCGGCATTGTTGAAGAAGACGAGAAAGACGTTGACAGCCATGGCACAAGACCACCATGGGTCGGCTTGCATGAACCTAGAGAAAACACACAACCATCAATTTGCGAAATCACTTGGTTCTTCCAGCACCGAAACAAACTCACCACTCAAAGATGAACCCCTGGGCCTGACAAAGAGCCGAGTTCACGCCCATCCGCAGCCCGTCATAGCCCATCATCGAAGCAATGCTCGCGCCAGCATTGGCTATTGATGCAAAGACGAGAAATAGATTGGGCGTTGTCCTCAATTTCTTGAAAGCAAGGTACGAAATGACTGTCAGGACGATGGCAGCCATGGAAAGACCCGCGCCTGTGCGTTCAATCGTAATGAGGGTGTTGATGTGCTCGGTGCTGAGCTTTGATCCATCGTCGCTGCTCTCCATGATGGCGGCGAGATATGTGCGCTATGGGTCGATAGAAGCGGTTGAACTAGGCAGGAGATGACTTGAACTTCCAAGTCAACAAAAAGGAGATTCACGCTTTATTTGTACTGTTGTACATTCTGAACGATTCACGGCCCTGTGGCCCGAGAGCACGGCTCGGCTGGCAGCTGATGGCTCTGGGTGCCAGCTGGCGAGCTTTTGGTTGCTGAATTCACTCACAGCTTGTTGGTCCATGGCTGTGAAATCAGGGCAAACAGAATGTTTCTTCGAACAAAGTTCTGCACTGCTGGTCCGGTCCACTGCGAATAGCCAAATGAGTGCGAATCCATGTTTCCTCAACGTTGCAGTTGTTGATGCTGGCTGGCACCTGCCATGCCATATGCACCCGAGGCCTCGAGCAACAACAGCTGCAAACTGGGGCGCGACGATGCTATATAAGCCATATATGCCGTTTCTTTCTCTCTGCCACTTGCAGAAACTCTCCCCACAGCTCATCGTTCAATCACAAGAAGTCAGTCTGTGGAACAAGCGCCGACAGCTCCAACGACCCGATTATCCGCCCACGACATGCCAGGCATACACGCATCATATGCTAGGTGTTGGATGTAGCAGCCTCAAATCTTGGGCATCACTTTCCCCACGATATCTTCCCTCTTCGCGGCTGGTTGCGAGACCTCGGCACTTAGTCGTTTGTGCCACGTGTGGATAGCCTAGATAGCTGAATTCATTATCGTCACCTTCCACACCGTCTCATGATGTTAGAAAAGTCCACTGCCTACCTCCTTGGAGTCACGTTGGCCAGGGTATTTATGTATCCAATTAGATAAAAGTAAACTGTACATAATCCGTGCGTCCGTTGTACACACAAGAGATACACACAATTTGCGGGCACGGCAGACCCACAAGTTTCTGTTGTCATTGACCTCTAAGGAGACATGTGCCTAATTCGCTGCCGAGGCCCGTTGCATCTTCAATCGAATCCCAATCTTGTACATCATCAGCATCATCTCTTACTCAATCGGCATTCTGGCCCATTCCCAACAAAGCCACAGAACCACAATCAACGAAACCCGATTAAAAAAAAAAGAAGAGAGAGAAAGAAAGACTTCTGCCCCAAATGCCGGACGAAACACCCCTCATAAAGGGCGTCCCTCTAAACTGCGTCCTCAGCCCGCCTCTCAACCTCCATCCGCCAGACGCACCACTATCGCTCTACGAATCCGCCCTCCAATTCTTCACCTCGATCCCCTGGTGCGCCGACCTCCTCCTCTCCGAGTCCTCCCCGCACGGCATCGGCCCCGCCATCCCCTTCATCCCGCACTGCCTCATGCCCATCTGCGACACGCAGGATCAGTTCGTCGGGGCGACGCTAGCCACTCACCCCCGCGCGCTGAAGCACATGCTCTGTTTCTTCAGGCCCCAGGATGCCGCGCAGCTGCGAGATCCGAAACGCCCCATCCAGACAGTCGACACGCTGTTCCATCTCGGGGACGGTCTGACGGGCTATCGTGGCATTCTCCACGGCGGCATGATCACCACCATGGTGGACGAGGCCATGTGCATGGTCAACGACATCAACCAGGTGTTGGGAAAGGACGGCCTCACCTACAAGCTGCACAGTATGACGGTCGGGCTGGAAATCAACTTCTTGAAGCCGGTGCCGGTGCCGGCCGTGATTCGCGTCACGTCATGGACGGAGGGCATTGAGGGGAGGAAGACCAGATTGAGATGCGAGGTCAAGGATGGAGAGGGGAACGTCTTTGCGAAGGCCTCTAGTATGTGGGTGGCATTAGACCCAAAATTGTAAGTATGGCTGGCTGCGCGACATGTGTCGTGGGTTCCGGAAAGGGTCTGGAAAAGAAAGGAAGGGTGTTCGAGTTCACAACATCTAGGAAGCACGCGTTTCACACTAGCAGGCATGTTTGCCTAGAATAGCGCGCTGGGGATACAAATTTGTGGTAAAGAACAAGTGGTATCATTTCAAAGGATACTATGGTCTGAGTATCGGAATATGCATATATCAAGCAAACAAGTTTTTTCCAAACACGCTTGTAGCCCCGTCATGTCCGCAACAGGTCATTACAATGCAATAACTATTCCTTTGAAAAGCAAAAAAATAAAAAAAAAATGAACAGAGGGATAAAAAGAGGGATAAAAAGAAGAGGAAATCCATGGCAGCAAGATTCGACGCTGTAACAATATGCAATGCTACTTTGGTGCGGCCGACGCCTCCCCTTTCTTCCTGGGCATGGCGCCCTTGATTGCCTGCTTCAGCTGAGATGGATCCTCGATAGCAGCCAGAGCTGCTTCCCGCTTGCTCTTTTGCCCCGACTCCCATGTTGCGTCTCGGTCTTCCAGTTCGCTCTCGGCTGAGCTGATGCTGCTCACGCTCCTGTTCATGACGAGGTTGATCATGCGACCCTCGTTCTTCTTGGTGTCGTGCTGCGCCTGCTTCATCTTTTGCAGCTCCTCTTCTCCGCAATGCATAGTTACCACGCCGAGACCCGGAAAGTTCTTCTCAAGAAACTCCTTCAATTTGGGCAAGATGGACTTGTCTGGCCTGTACGTCCCCGAATCATTGTCTATGACCAGTTGGTAGAAAGACGGGTTGAGAGGTGGATTTTCCTGTGGCGGTCCGCCCGAAATCTCCTCATCAGGGTGAACCTTCTCCTTGGGTTTAGGATCGTCCGAGGCATCTGGTCGCTCGAGCCTGCGAATGAAGAATTCACCCGAGCAGGCGATGTACGAATCCACGTTGGAGTGCATGGTGTGCTTGCTGAGGAGATCTATGCCGAACTCCTTTCCAGTCTCTGTAAACCTGAACATTCCATCCAACGTGAGAACATACGTAAAGACTCTACCACCTTCGTCAAAGTGCGCAAGTCGCAGAAAAGAAAGGGTCGCCTGTTCGGAGCATGGCTCGAATGATCCCCATTCGGTGGACTGGTCAAAATTGTATATGCGATTATGCTGCTTGTGGAGCGCCAGGTTGAGAATCTTCCCACGAAGGCCTGACGAGTCAAACATGGAGCCAATGATGGGTCGAAACTCTACGTATCGATGGTAGAGCTCTGGCGGAACGGGGCCTTGCAGTTGCATTTCATTTGCTTGAAAGCTAGGCGCGGGTCAGCGGCTAGTTTGTGAATGAAGAGACCACTGTCTTCCATTCGTGGATACATACTCGTATTTCTGGCTCCTCTTTTTGTCTCTGTCTTCCTCGTCCTTGGAGAGCTTCTCTCCATCGTGCTCTGCGTCCTTGTTGACTTTGGTTCCTGTCAGTCGTCCAATCATAGGACTAAAATGCTTTGTCCACCTCGTCGGGCCCAGTGTGTACATTTGCGCATGTGGGGGATCCGATTTGCCAAGGACTTCCATCGTGATGCAGAGTCGAGGAGTGATATGCATGTCAGAATGAAAGCACGTGGCGATACTTTTGAGCACGAGAGCGCGTTTGCTAATCATTCGCTTCTTAGCCTCAAATTCTTTGCCCGGCGCTGGAATTCCTTCCCACTCCTCGAGGAGGTGCGCTATCTTGACTGTGACATTTCCCAAACGGTCATCCTGATCAGGCGAGTCCTCGTCGTACAAACGGCACTTGAGAGTGAACCCCGACGCAGGCACATTGGCGACTATCCACCCCTCGTTCCATTCTGGCTCGGTTGTCTCCCGGAGAGTCTGTGTGCGGTACACAAGGTCAGGGTCCTCCTTGTGTCTCTTAGGATTCGACGCCTTCAGAGTGGCCGTCAAGAATGGGTCAGAGGAAACAGTGCTCAGATCGCCAGGCGGAAGATTGGCGGCATACCGAAAGCCGAAGCGAACGGTATATCCCGGAGGTGCATCCGGTAGAGGCGTTTTATCGAAACCCCCCGGAGGCTTCTTGGACTTGACGGCTTTCTTCAGTTTTGGCCTGGTGAGATGCGGCGGCTTGTGTGATTTAGCCCCATTCTGCTGTGACTTCGATGTGTCGGCGTCGGATCTGTTGCTAACATCAGAGCTATTTGCTTGGTTCAGCGGGCTTTCTTTGGTTGCCGCCATTTCAGCAGAGACGCAGCTTGACTTCAGGAAGCCAAGACTATGGGGAGCTACGAGGACTACCGGTATTGTCGCAGGGTAAACAGGAGAGATATGGAGATATGGAGGAGGCCTATATCGATCAAAGCAGATGGTGCCTCGCGATAACGTGGGTTTTCTGGAGAATAGCACGGCTGGACCTCGATTCGTGTCTCGGAACGGAAAATTTGCGCAGGATCGGACAATGCTACAAGATCAACAGGAGGTGAGCAGCATGTGAATTTCGCTATGCAAAGAGTGAGAAGGGAGGAAAATGGGAAGAAATGAAACAAGCAGTAGGGGTAATCCGTACATGCGCACGACAGAACCGATCCAACAGCAACATGCAGCTCGGGGCGTGCGTGGACAGCCTCCAGCCCACAGCCCGGCGGCTTATTGCATTGCTGGGTGGTGTCTACTGTCAACTAGGCATTCAAGGATGGTGGCACAAAACACAAAAGTTGGTCGCCCATCGCATCGCGTCGTATCGTGGCCCATCAATCCAACCAATTACTCCGTAAAGCAACCAGCAACCAGCCATGCCAGCCGTGCCAGCTGTGCCAGCCGTGCAGCTACCAGCCCCCCGCGGGGGTGGGGTTTCGACAAGCCAGGAAGTGACGTCAAGACCGCTCCTTCCACACTCCAGCCTGTGCCGAAGAGCCGCGATCACTACTTTTCAATTGTTTAGACGGACCAGAGTACATGATAGGGGCTTTCAGCTGCCTGCGCGGCGTCTGGTTGGCGGATTCAGCCCCCATCGGCTTTCACCTTTCACCTCCACCTGATGCCATTCCGTGGTGGGAGTCGGGACCACCCGGAACGATAAATTATGATAGGGGTGACCAATCGAGCTTGTTTTGTCACGGACGGACGTTGGCCGACCCGACAACTTGAGAAGTGCAATGACACATCAAACATCGGCCGCTCAAGATGGTTGGCACCAGCAATCGTTGCGGGTGGCGACGCTAGGAGAACCTGCGATGCAGATTAGTGCGGATTACGGATTACGGATTTGTTGCCCGAAAAAAGCGGCGCAGCCGACTTGCTTGATCTAAGATCGGACAAAGAAATAGACCATGACATCCTGCACCGTCACATGCTGCGTTCACTACTCCCCGCGATGGCGTGCAGACATATAGATGTGTTGAAGAGCGCAACGTTCAGAGGGGCTTGTCGTCAACTTGGCCCGAGAGGTAATCTTTGCTCAACAAAAGGCAAGAGAAGGCCGTTTGGCGTTTGGGCCGGTAATAAAGCAGAAATCAAGATTGCACTTGTCTGCAGGGTAGGTCTCGCTAACAACAGGAAAAGTGTCCGCCCGTCTTGTTCCACATTCTGCGGGTCCCGCGAGGTCCCGCGAATCCCATTTCTAGGCTCTTGAATCAATAAGAGTCATTTCTTCATCATCCAACACAACCACGCCGCGGCACAGGTGACATGATAGCCCCGGCAGGCTCTACAGCCAGGAGAGCTAATCAATTTCATCTCTGTCCGGTGCAATGCGCCGGTTAAGGAATAAGTCCAACGATGACGATGACGACGACGATGATAACATCCCTCTACACCACAAGAAGCCGTTCGGAGCAGGACTAAAGCGCAAGAGAGTCGAGTTTGTTCGAGCTACGGAAACCGACAATGGCATAGCAGCCTCCACTCAGGCCAGTCCAAACTCGGCAGTCGGAGATCTGTATGCTAGCATAGTTCTTGGAGGAGATGAAAGGCCAAAGTCTGCCTCGGCACCAGCGACAAGACTGGGCACTCCTCGAGCAGAATCGAGCACCATGGCTGCCAAAACGTCCATTTGCGCAGTCTGCTCTCTTTCCATGACCACATCAGCCAAGGAACACGAAGCGTCTGTGGCTCATCAGGTGAATATGCCCCATGCGCACCCACCATCCGCGCTGGACAGGTCGCGAATGGGCCTCCGAGCCCTGGAGTCTCTGGGATGGGATCCCGACGCACGGCGCGGACTGGGTCGCCAAGGAGAAGGAGTTCGATACCCCATCAAAGCGAAAGCAAAAGATGACACATTGGGTATAGGTGCAACGGTGGCAGAGAAGGTAAAGCAGGAGGAGCCGCATCGCAAGTTGACAGGCAAGGAGTTGAAGGCTGCAATGGCTCGGGATAAGCAACGGGCAGAACGGCTACAGGCAGAAATATACGGTAGGGTTGATGTTGAAAGCTACATTCGGCGGCAGATGGATGAATGATGAACTTGGCCACACGGAAAACGGAACGTAGAAGCAAAGCAGACATGATGTGTTTCCCTACCCTAGAACAGGAAGGAGATGGCATCCATTACATTGCGTTTCACTATGAACGAGTGAGAGCCGTTGAATATGCAACACGCGTGATTTGGTAATCCGTATCATATGTATGATATGTATGATATATGATCTCATCGGCCGTGGGCAGCGCCTGGCTCGAAACAGCGACTTTTGAGTTTTGAGAGGGTCAGTCAACGTCAACCCGGTGGACCAGAGTGTAACTTTAAGAGTGCCCCCGTTCGTGTCTCATGTCTCAGGATAAGGTCAGTACGTCAACTTGCCCGGCTCGGCGCCATCCAACCTGCAAACCGACTGAGTCAGTCCGTAATAGTCGGTCCGCAGTCAGTCCTGCGACAACGACGACGAACCTGCACTTCACAAGTTACAACAACCCCGCTAACCTGAGAACTGCGCACCCAACATCCTGTTCACATCCTGTTCACCTTTTGCAGAGGCGGCCGACCGAACTGGCCTTGTTGGTCTTGTCATTTCTACGACAATCGCCAATCGCCAATCGCGCGTGCAGACTGGCTCTGTGCCTGCCGCCAATTCGCTGCCGCCGGGAGTTACAATCCGGTCAGACTCCAACTTCGGCCGTCATCTCCAAAGTTCAACAACCCCCCACGCGCGGGCTAATAAACTCGACATTCGGCCAGCGACGACGACGAGCCCGGAGCTCTCACACCGCCCACCATGGGACTCTCCGTGCTACAGGAGCAGCATGATAGTACGGACCAAGTGACGGCGCTTCCATGGTACCTGCCTTTGTGTACGCGGACTAACAAGTTTTGGTGCAGTCATTCTCCAGGAGATCCGGGACATAACCCAGGGTGACGTACGACTTGACCTCGATGACGTTGTTTGCGAATCTAGTGCGCGAGAGCATAACTCTGACATGTCTGCCAACTGCAGTGGAAATGCCTGATCGTGGACGAGACTTCCAAGAAGATTGTCGACAATGTTGTCAAAGAAGACGATATTCTCAATAGTAACATAGCCAGTCAGTCCGAAACCCAAGTCAAACCCAAGTCCCCCCCCCCCCCCCCCCGAAAGTCACCGGACTGGCCCCAGAAGCTGACAAGACTTTGGCGACAGCCATCGAGCGAATTGAGGAGCGAAGAGAACCCAATCCCAGCATGGACGCCATTTATCTGCTCTCCCCCGAGCCACACATTGTCGATTGTCTTCTTGCCGATTTCGAGAGACGGCGGTACCGAAGGGGATATCTAGTATGGACAAGTCTGTTGGATCCCGGCTTGCGCCGCAAGCTTGACGACTTTCCAGGCATCAGACAGCTGAGAGCGGCGTCCAAGACTCTATTCATCGACTTTTACCCGCGAGAGTCGCACCTCATAACATTCAGGGACCCGTGGAGCTTTCCCATACTATATCACCCTGCATGCAACCACTTGATCCCAAAGCACATGCAGACTCTGGCGCAAAGGGTATGTTTGTCGGGCCGAAGAATGCAAGAGGACGCAGACCATCCATTAACACACACAACATAGCTTGCAGGCGTTTGCATCACTCTTGGAGAATACCCCAAAGTCCGATACTATCGACCGAAGAACGCCGTCCACGAGGCCTCGGTGCTCTGCTCGCATCTGGCCAGATTTGTTCAGGAGGAACTAGATGGCTATGCGCACTGGAACCCGAATTTCCCACCGCCGTCAAATCGACCGCAATCAACGCTCGTGGTGACGGATCGATCGATGGATCTCATGGCGCCCTTGCTGCACGAGTTTACCTACCAAGCTATGGCGCACGACCTCTTGCCCGTCAAAGACGGAGACAAAGTCACATATCGTACAAAGATCAATGCAGGCATGGCCGACGAAACAGAAAAGGACATGGAACTCAGCGACAGGGACAAGATCTGGATCGATAACCGGCACAGGCACATGAAGGACACGATTGACAAACTCATGGGCGACTTCCAAAAGTTTCTGGACGAGAACCCGCATTTCACAAACGATGGTGCAGAAGCTACAAGCCTCAACGCCATCCGAGAAATGTTGGCTGGCCTGCCACAGTTCCAGGAGTTGAAGGAGGCATATTCTCTGCATCTCACCATGGCACAGGAGTGCATGAACATTTTCCAGCACAACAAACTACCGGACCTGGCGTCCATCGAACAGACAATGTCGACGGGCTTGGACGAAGACTTTAGGAAGCCCAAGAACGTTCTCGAAACAATTGCTCGTCTTCTGGACGACGAAGCCGTCCTGCCGTCGGATCGACTGCGACTCATCATCATGTACATCTTGTACCGGGGCGGCGTCATCATGGAAGATGTCCAGAAGCTGCTGATGCACGCGGCGCTTCCCCCGCAACACGGGGAAGTCATCACGAATCTTGAGCTCCTAGGCGGCAAAACATGCCATACTCTCAAAGAGCCCCGGCAAGTCCCCGCGCCCTTGTTCCCCAAAGACCCCAAAAGTCTCCAACCGAGCGAAGAGTACGCCCTTTCCCGCTTCGAGCCGGCAGTCAAGTCTATGCTCGACGCCCTGACCAAGGGTACCTTGGACCAGAATCTGTTTCCCCACGTCAAACCACCCATGGATCCCAACGAAGACTTCCTGGCCGCGCAAGGTGGCTCTCTCCGAGCTGGACGGCCCAACTGGGCTGCCGCCGGTCGTCGACCACCGGAAAACCGCCAAAGAATCATCGTCTTTGTAGCGGGCGGCGCCACGTACAGCGAGAGCCGCGCCTGCTACGAGGTCAGTCGCGAAAAGGGTCGTGACGTTATCCTCGCCACATCCCACATGCTCACACCACAGCTCTACGTTCGCCAGGTCACCGACCTGAGCCGCGACAAGCGTCAGCTCGATATCCCCATGGAACGACCCAAGCCCCGCGCCCCAGCGCATCTGTTTGAACGCACACCACCACCACCACCACCACCACCACCACCACCCGGGCAGCAGCAGCAGCAGCAGCAGCAGCATCAGCAAGGTCTTCCCCAAGGAGGCAAACCCCTCGGTCCAGGTCCTGCTAGAATGGCCGGCGCCCCAGCACCCGGGGCCAGAATCCCTCCCACCGGTGGTCTACCCAGCCGTCCTGGCGGCGGCCCTCCAGGAGCAGCATCATCATCATCACCATTACCACCGGCCCCCCTCGTAGGAGCCATGTCCAACGTAAACCTCAACCCTGCCGCCGCCGCCCAACCCCCCGCCTCCAACGGATCGTCCCATCCCCCGCCCAAGGAAGAGGGCAAGTCGCACAAAGAGAAGAAGAGACGAAACTTTCTGGGCATGAAGAAATAGGATTCTTTTCACAGCAGGCATCTGCGTCATCGTACATAGTCAATGCGGAGAATTTAGCAGAGCTTAAGCTCAGGTATTGTTTTGTTTTGCAGTGGTTTCCCATTTAATGTGTATCATAGTTGTATTCTTTTTTCATTATAACTATGCCTATAAATAGTACATTCCTACATGTATAATCATTGGCCAGGATAGATCATACTTTTGCCAGACAGTGGGCTGCTCATCTTACGTGTCCGCGAGACTTAATCCATGCACCCCCCTCTTCTTATAAAAAAAAAATCTCAAGATGGTAGCGGTGGGCATACCCTTTACATCTCAAGTGGCGGCCCTTCTCTAACCACTCGCGCACATATCAAGCGGTTCAAACTTGAGCAGCTAGATAGCCTAGATAGTAACCGTTATTTGCATTAAGATCTGCTCAACTCTATGTCTCCACAGCAGTGCTGAAAAACGGGCCGGCCTGAGTGTTACTAGGACTGAAGTTGGGCTGACCTGGGCCTGCTGCCGGCACACTTTGGCTGGAATGCCTCCTGGAATTATGGCCTGGTGTGCTAGAGTTTGCCTCTGGAGGAAATCATCATTACTGTCGCTAGTGCCGCCATGGTCTAGGTCTAGCTCCTCGCTGGCAAAGCGTTCCCTTGTCTGGTCCGCGATGGTAATTAATGCGTTGGCCCTAGGTTGGGTCGGTGGCTGCTGTAGGGGTGGCGCTACTACATTGCGTTGGGGCAGAGATAGTTGTGGCGCTGAATTATCCCCTTGGGCAAAACAAGGTCATCGCCAAAGTCCGCGTGGCCGCTTGATGAAGCAGCGCTATTGCGTCCCTCGCCATCACTAGGACCTGCTGTACCCTTCTTCGCTATCGCTAGGGCTACTATGGCCTTCTTCGGTATCGCGGGGGCTGCAGTTGCCTTCTTCGCTATCGCGGCGGCTGCTGTTGCTGCTTGCAATAAATACCACGTGCATAGATCGCAGACTATGTAATGTGACTAATGTCTGCGGGATCCTCTTGCGCTGTAGTATTTCTATAGGCCTGACAGGAAATAGTATTAGCAGGTGTGCCCTGGCTGCTTTCTATGTCGACGCTCTTGAGCGAAAAGGTGATAGGAGTCATTTTCCCCTTGTGCTGTCTCTGAGCCTGTTGACGCTGGCCATAGCGTAGTAGACGGCCAGCAGCAGAGCTACTTGCAAGGGCCACTTGTGGCTGTAGCACTGGCGATGGCCCTTTCGGCTGTGGTGATGGGTGGCTAAGTGGTAATACTGGAGATGGTGCTGGTGACTCGGAACTTCGGGCGCTTTGATTGCTCCGGAGAGAACATCTTGGCTGTGCTTCTATATGCTGTGTAACTTGGACTGGCTGCGTTGGCTGCTGCTCTGGGTGCTCTGGGTGCTGCTCTGCTTGAAACTCTTGGAGGACTCGATTCATTGCTTCTACCCTTTTCTTCTCTCGCCGGGCTCTCTGGTGATTTGTCTTGTTTTGTCTCTTTGCTTTGAGAGAAAGTCGTGGACGCCCACGACCACGCTTAGGCGGGTTTGCTTCTGGTGCTGGATTGGGAGGCATATTGTATACATAGAAGTAATTAAACATAAGCGTTTTGTGGGCATCGCAGCATACCTGTATGCAGGATAAGATGATGTGAGCCCGAAGAATAGTATCGTTGTCGTTATCTATTCTAAGCTACAGAAGGAAGGAAGAAAAAGATGTTGCAACAGAGAGGGCATTCTCAACAGAAAAGATGGTCACGTGCAAGAGGTCTGCTTGCCTCATCACACCGTTGTGATGCCGGATGAGGGAGCCCGCACGCACTTTGCCCGAGTAGCACCTTCAATCCACCATTGTACCGGGCCAGGTCGTTGTGTCCATGGCATCAGCCAGTTGTGAAGTGGGTTGTTGCCGACATATGAACGTTTGGAAGATTGTCAGAACACATTGCAAGAAACTATGCATGAGACATTTTGATATTGGAACATTGGATCCATCGCAACATGTCCGAGGTGTTGCAGCCAGATTTCAGATTCTGACGACACATTGGAAATTAACAACACGTGGGTCCAAGGCCAACTTGGTCACACAAAGTATCAATCAAGTACTTCGTCACCTTACACGCGCACATCAGAGCCATCAGTTAGTTTCACCATGTCCTGTTCCATTTCGCGCGTGTCCGTCCGCTACACACCAAACTAGCTAATCGCGGCTTTCGCGAACCCCATCTTCTACCCATAACTGCTGTTACCTTGTCCAGAGCAAAGTGGTCCTCATAATTTGGGGTTTCCCTTAGTCAGCTTCTCTTCACACAATTCCCTTGCAGACATGTACACGTAATTATTGAAAGCTAGCAATTTGCTCATTTGGAAGACATGTTCCTTCTCTGCCGAGTTCTGAAAGAGGGGTTGCGAGGACGGACAGACTACTGCCACTGCCGCCAGGGCTCATCTTTGAAGTAAAAGAGAGAGAACAACACAAATTGGCGAGCGTGATAAATTTGTAAGAAATGCAGACATGTTGCAATTCCATGGAAACTCCGACCGTGCTGCGGTGCATTGCTCTTTCTCTCTGCGCGTCATGGGCCATGGAAAAGGTTCCCCGTGTTGGACGAGAAAAAAAGTAACGGGCAATCATGACCATTTTGACACCTCCCTCATCGTCCATCAGATTCGGAATCTTTTTTTTTTTGGCCCTGCTAACCAGAGTCTATGGCCGACCGTAGTTGGCAGTCCTCCGGCCATTGTTGCCTGCGGACGGTGGCATGCCTCGTGCTTCGAATGGAGGACCACCGAAACCTTCAGGCCCAGGAGGAGGTCCGTTAAACCCACCCAGCCCGGGAGGCAGAAAGGCGTGAGGTGGCCCGCTGAAGAAGCCCGGTGGCGGCGCAGGCATGTTCCGTGGCGGCATCCCACCCATTGCATCTGGTGGTGGCATGCCCCCCGGAGGAAAATTGGGCGCGAACATCGGTGGCATGGGCATATTTCGGTTGGGACCGCCTAGCCCTCCAGCTAGCCCTGGCGGTGGCAGCATTGGCCCTCTCTGCTGGGGAGGTGGCATTTGTCCTCCGCCTGCCAACCAGTTGGGAGGCATCTGATCTAACCCGAGCGGAGGAGGTCGTTGGAGAATCTGTGTGGGCTGGTTCTGGCGGGGCTCTCGTTCGCCATTGTGGAACGATTCATCCATGGGGAACCCGGGCGGAGGCTGCGGACGCATGTTGTTGCGGTTCTCTCGACCGCCAAACTCTTGCTCTCGGTCGTTGTAAGACGGCATGACTGAGTGCTTCCGGACTTGCGTCACAAGTTGAGGCTGAGAAGGAACTCGGCTGTGGTCGGCTCGTTGACCTTCTGGTGCCATTCTCATCAAATTCATCAGGAATTCGGTATTGCTGTTGTTGCGAGCCGAGTTGGACTCCGGTCGTGCTGTCGATCCTTGGCTAGACAATCGTGGATGGAGTCCGACAAGGTCCCGAAGCAGCTGCTCCGGTCGAGCGGTCTGTTGTTGAGGTCGAGGGGCAAGGATCTCTTGTTGGGGTTGTTGTGATGGTGACCGGGCGGGGGGGACATCTCTAGGTGCGCCACCATATTGCTGGAACGATTCAGGAGAGCCAACGGCATTCTTCTTCATGGCCGGAGCGTTTCCAGGGGGGGTGGCCAAGGGGGATGCGCCTGGCGGAGTAGAACTCGTAGAAGCTTTTTGTAGCTTGGCAAGTAGTTGTTTAAACGCCTGCCGTTCTTGTTCCTCCTCAGGGGGAGCACCCGGTGCACCATTGCCTCCTGCAGCAGGTGCGGTGGCTCCAAAGAGTGCCCCGAGCCCGGCAGGGACAGTAGCCGAGCCAGCGGCCGCAACCGACCCATTCGCCGGCGGCCCCGTGAGCGGAGTCGATGATTCGGTTCGTGGCCTCGAGTCTCCTTGAGGCTGAGAGAAGAATGATGTAAAACGAGAAGATTTGCAACCAGTCTTGGCCTTGGGGGCAGAGTCCTTCTGTTCTCCAGGTGAGCTTACGTCCGCTGTCGCACTGCCTCCACCGAAGGCAAGAAAGAACTTGTCTGGACCGGCGTCAACAGCGGGCGTAGGTAATGATGGCTTTGCCGCCGCGTCAGCGATGGTTTCTGTGGTCGCTTTAGTGCTGGATGTCGATGATCCGCTCTTAGCTTTCTTCATCTGCTCCATCCATTTTTGAAAATCCTGCTGCGTATGGGCTTCACGAGCTTCTGCTGGCTCATCGAACCATTCGGGCTCGCGCTCTTGTCGCTGATCACGTTCTCGACCCCAGCGACGATCATTTGTCCTGCCAGCATTGCGTTCATCAGCAGCTTCGGCAGCGTCGCGATCTCTGTCCCGCCAGCTTTTCGTTCGATCGCGATCTCGTTTCTCGGGTAGAGGACCTTCGCCAGCTTCTATCGCTCGCCAATTGTCACCCCGGACACGACCAAGACTATTTCGGGGTCGGCCCTCGGCATCGGGCACATCGCGATCCCGGGGGACCGCATCAAATGCTCGGCCTGGCCGTTCCCGCGTAGCTGCAGCTTCACGTTCTTCTTTGCCGCTTTCTCTTACAGGTCGCTTTTCATCGCGGAAATTACCGCCCATTTTGCCGTGGAATCGCTCGGCACCTTCGGCACCAAAGCTCTTCCGCGGCTTGACCATATTCCATCCGTCGCCGTCTTGGTCGCCGTCACCGCGGCGCCGCAATGGATTGGAGCGACCATCGCGAAGACGATCGCTTTCCGTATCACCACGGTTACGAATGCCCACGCGGCCGTGAGTATCGGCATCTCGCGAGCTCTTTTCATTGTCAAAAGCCTTGGTCCCCCGAGCGGAGGAGAAGGCCATGCGGGGTGGACCAAAAACGATGTCATCTGGGTCTTCGAAGAGAGGTTTCACCCCTCGACTGTCAGCAAATGGCAAAGTCATTGTGCAGCAAGAAATTGACGACAGGGGCACTGACTTGTACTGTTACGGGACATATGGCGATCGAGAGACCGTCGATTAGTCTGATCAACAAGCAGCGACGAGCCATTCGTTCTAGGCCGATCATTGCCAGTCTTTGTGCCTTGGGTTCGAATTTGCTCCGACGGGGGACTGAAGTAGCGAATTCATTTAATATATATCTCGCTATGCCGTCGTTCGGGGGGAAAGGGGGGGAAGCAGACAAAAAACATACCCCATCCATTCCTCTGCGGGAGGTAGGTTATCTGGTCTTGTACATAGCGGCGACTCCCGCAAATGCAGCAGAAGCTCTGCTGAGTATCGAATGGCCATATCAGGGCGGCGAGGATGTGATGCCCATCTGACAAACGGCCACCGTTACGCCGCAAGGGGAGAGGGAGCGGAAAGAGGAGAGTTTGATGGATGCCGCGTGATGGAACTGTGAACGTGAATTGTGCGCTGCGACGATTAAAAAGAGGATCGAATTGACTGGCTCTGCGAAACCGACGAGGAATTGCGTCGCGGCAAGATGATGAGGTGGCAGGGCTGGATAGAATCAGGGCTGGGGAGTTTGCGTAGTCGAAGTTGCTGAGGGCCGGATCAATGGTGCGATGTGGAGGAGTCGTGACCAACAACTGGCGAGGGAGGAAGAAGGAAGAGCAGCGGCCTTGGCCCAAGGCGCAAGGGAGGGGGAGGGAGGAATATGTAGAGGAGAGTGCTGATTGAAGAAGAGACGCGCTAGCCTTTCAGGATGGAAGATCACCGTGGAGGACTTCTGGCGAGATGTTGATAAAAAAAAAAGATGTTGCTTGGAGTAGCGAGCGGGTGGTGCTGAGGAGGTTTGGTGGTGGCTGGAAGAATTGCGACCCGTGGGATTTCATTTCGCCCAGCCAAGTCAAGGCCAAGGCGAGCAGGCCAGGTGAGCTGGCACGGAGACGGAAAAAGAAGGACCCAGCAAAAAACCCCGCACACAGCAAAGGAAGCAGCAAGAAGTTACGGGTTACGGACATCGAACAGGAAGCTCTTGTCGCCTCGAGCCTGATATTCCGTAACATCAGGCGTAGAGAAGACGAATACATTGGGCTCCTGTGCTCCTGTGCTCCTGTCCCGCGCAGCAAAGAGCGGTCAGCTAAAATTGAAAGCAAAAGCATCTCCCCTGTTTGACGCGGTGCGTGCAATCGAATCAAACCCTGGCAATCTAGACAAGAACCTAGAACAGCAGCCTGCAACAGGATCAGTCATGAAACGTGCAGCAATGGTGATGCGCCACATGGGACATGATGCAATACAGTGTACGCGCATGAATTGAGGAGCCGCCAAGCTGCCATTGAAGCATTGTCAAACTGACTACATAAACATCCTCATCCATCGCGGTAGATCATGTTCTCGAATTCACTCCCAATCGAATCTTCACTTGCCTCCCGCCGACGCAGCAGCAACCTCCTCGTCCAACTTCAAGATATGCGGCAACGGTCCAACAGGCGTGATAGAGGGCGGATTGATCTGCGTATGGCTCCTCGTGTAATGCCACTTGATGTGCTCAAACTGTGTCGTATCCTTGAACGCCCCGTGGTTCCAGTACAAACTGCGCATCCACTTGTGCAAGGCGGGATACCCTGAACGAATGTCGCGAATGTTGCACTTGAAGTGTTGCACGTAGACGGGGTCAAAGCGAATCAGAGTCACGTATAATCTGATGTCTGCCTCGGTGATTTCCTTGCCAAAATAGTACGGCCCGTCCTTTTGCTCCGAGATGTGCTTCTCCGCGCGGTCGAGAGCTTCAAACAGGGCCGTGACGTTGCGCTCGTAGGCCTCAGACGTGGTTGCAAAGCCGGATTTGTACACGCCGTTGTTGACGAGATCGTAGGTCCAGGCGTTGGTGTCGTCGATTTGGCTGCGGAGGGACTCCGGGTAGAGTTGTATGGCGCGGTGCTTGTCGCTGACGAATTCGTCAAACTGGCGCAATTGCGTGAGTAAAGACAGAGTCCAATTGACAATCAAACGAGAGTCGGAATCAGAGAAAGAAGGCATATGTCTCCTCCTTGGAAAAATCATACCTCAGTGCTGAGCATGCGCAGGATCTCGGAGCTCTCATTGCTGACAATAGCCCTCGTCTTCTTGTCGTACAGCATGGGAACGGTAAATCGTCCCTCGTAGTCCTTCTCGCTCTCGAAATAAACCTGCCGCAGATGCGTAAAGTTTTCATGGCCCTCAAGAGGATCCGGAACCACCTTCTCGCCGGGCTCCTTCTCGCCCTTGGTGGCGAAGCGCCATCCGCCTTGGCCAAGATGCCAGTGTACTGCGGAGAATGAGATGATGTCCTCCAAGCCCTTGAGCTTTCTCGCAATGAGGGTTCGGTGAGCCTGGTTACCATGGCGTGGTCAGCTATCCAGAGTCTTGGGTCGGTGTTGTGGCAAACAGATACACAAGGGACGGAAACCTACCCATGGGCACGCATAGCTGACGTATAGATGATATCGTCCCCTCTCGGGAGGATACTTTGCACCAGCCTCTTTGGAGATCCAATCTCGGAACGAGCTTACCTGGCGCTTAAACTCGCCAGACTTGTCGTTTGGATGAACCCAGTCGGTGACCTTGCCGGAGGAAGCCTGTTCCCATGTTAATGCTGAATCTGATTATCGCTACGTAGTATTCTTTCACAGGGCCACCATCGGATGAAAAGGACCAAGATGGGCAGCAACATCACATCACAACACCCACCATTGTATGCCGGCTCTGCGTAGTGTCTAAAAATCGAGACAAAGTTTGATGAATCTGGCGAGATTGTGACGCGAAGTGCAACGCAGATGCGGGGTGATGTGTGATGTGGCAGGTTTTGTAGAGAGTACCCAAGAGGCGTGGGTGATCGGTCCTCATGATGGAGGGCGCTGGAGGGGAGGGGCTGTGTCTTGATCCGAGCCAAGTGCAACGGCAACGACGAAGGGTCTAACATTTCTCGGTTTATTCCCAAGCTCACCCCAAGCGGTGGCAATTCGGACATTGCCATCTGTACATATTGAGTGGACAACCAGAGTCGCAGAGTGGGCACCACAAGCTGTGTGCACTCGTAATATTACACTCATCATTTCTAATGGTGACGTAAACAGACAGCCTCGCCGGATAGGATTTAGCGTCTGTGCTGTGCAGTGCAGTGCTGTGCTGTGCCCTTGTGATTCTTACATGATCCCGATTTCCATTTATTACACAACCATAAAGATGCCCGCTAGTAGCAAAGTCTCAAAGTAATCAGTGCACACTCATCATCACCGCAGCTACGCCCACAAGACGTAGTGTTCTTTACGTAACTGATTCAAGTTTATTCATTCAATCGCATAGTCGTAAATTCTAATCTCGTTTTGCTCATCGCACCTTCACCTTGATGTACGGTACTTCGACGTCCTCCCCATCCAAATCTTCGGCCACCATTTCGAATATGACTTCCTTCTGGTGCGCTGGAATGGGCTGTTTAGAAACAGTTTCCACAAGCTTGCTTAGCTTCCAGCCCAGACGCTCCTTCATCTTTGCTGGGGCGTGGAAGCTTGCGTACAATAGACTGACGCCAGAACTTAGCATCATGATATTCAAGCCCTTGCTCGTGAAGTGATCCAGGAGCTCTTGAAGAGTCATGTCATTCATCTCAAACCGGTCCCAAATCTTGTCGAGCGAAACCTTGCCGTCGGGGCCCTTGTACTCAACCTTGGGGCTTGCAATGGGCTCGCTGAACCCAAAAAATGGCAGAGCGAGATTGATAAAACCGTTCTTGTACTGCTCAATGTCCTTCTTTCCATCGATGACCTTGTAGAGTTCCAAAACTACCAGTCCAGTGACGAGGGCGGTAGTCGTGGCAATTGCGGGGATGATTTTGCCAGCAATGAATTTGGTCTTGTGTCGGTCAGCTGGCTCGATCTTGTAGTTCTCGGCACGTAGATTGCTACAAGCCGTGATGAAGTCAATGTGGTGGTTGGAGTCATCATCTTTTTCGAAGTCAACAGGCTGCAATTGGAAGCCAGAAAGCGTACTTGGCTCCGGGATGCTCGCAATGATCTTCTCAAGCTCGTCGTCGTCGTCGTTTCCTCCAGCGTTGGGATCCTGAAATTCAGTGTCAGCTTCTAGTAGCATGCTAGCATGTCAAGGGAAACGGGCGGTGTTTGAAACTTACCGGTTCCTTGTCGTCAGCCTGGATTCTGATGTTGGCGTCAGGGGCGAAGTCGGGAACGATGACATTTTCCAGCTCGCGTTGGTAAAGTGACTTGTCATTTCCCGGAGACTTGATGTTGAAATTGAATGCATGAAGATTGGCAGCAGCAACAACAAAATTAAAGTGTGTGGGGTTGTTGACGTCAAATTTTAAAGCGTCAGGAGCACGCTTGGGACCTGACCAGAACGGTGCACCACTTGATGTCGTTGAGTCTTTGGGAAAATTGTACAAAAGCTGCTGGATCTTGTTGGTAAACTCAGTTTCAAATTGCATTCTCGCCCATGCGATGCAGTCTTCAAAAGTGCGAGGTCGTGAGGTCGTGAGGTAATCGCGAATCGTCTCCAACGTGTCTTTTTGCTCTCCGCCTTGTTCAAGAGTCATCTCCAAGAAGTTGGGCTGGGTCAGGTACAAGTTCACGGTCTGAGGCGCCTTGGCGAAGCATTTTTCAAACATGTAGTCCTTGGCCCAAGCGATGGTGTGCTCAATCCTGTTGGGAAAGCTCCGAATGGTACACATAGGAAATTCCTTTTCAGGTGGATCTTGAGAAGAGGAGTAAGATTCAGTCAGGTGCGGCAAAACAACCTGAGTGTTTCCCTTGGTTCCAAGAGTGCCACTCTCGAGGAGAGGCTTGCGAAAGAACACGCATCGTCGATCAACGTAGGTTCGTGCCTCCACATTATCCAAAGCGTTCGTGACACCATCCAAGCTCTCCCAGAAATCTTCATTGAAGATGTTCTCTGTGTCTGCACTGACGCGATCCTTGAAGGTTTGAATATGGCCAACCAGGTCGGGGTTCATCTTCTGCACAGCCTTGGCGGCACAGTCGCTCTTCATGTTGCCAACATCATCGGCGCGGAACAGAAACTGTCGGTTCAAGTTGCTCTTTTCGATAGAATCCATGTCGGTGACATATATTTTGCCTCTTGGCCCGGTACCCAAGCCCATCATGGCCCAGTTCTTCAACATCTCGCAGCCAATGGCACCTGCACCAACCAAGAATTGTGTGAGGTTGGCAATTTTGTCCTGATATTCGGTTCCAAAGACTGCAATTTGGCCGTCATAGCGGCTACCGACGGTTTTGCACAGGTCGGGGCTTCTTTTGGTCGAGGTCGGTAGTGACTCGAGAGAGTCAAAGTATAACCACTGATGTACAGGTTGGAACTTGCCAGACACGGCCTTGAGAATTTCCTGGGCAGCAATGCCACCGAAAAAGGCAGCCATTGGGCTCAAGTCACCGCGAGCTTGATAACTTAGTTCCTTGAGCAAATTCTCATCAAACTCGACCTCAAGCTTTTCCTCCGCGGCGAACTTCTTCGCAGCACCAAGAACAACAGCGGCGTCGTCGTTGTCCATTGGGTTTGGCAAGCGCCCTTTCAGGATCTGGAAAGCTTGAAGGGCCTGAAAACCGAGGTGCAATTGTTGAGGTCGATCGAACTTGGCAAAGTCTGACATGACAAAGTCTGGCTCCTTGAGAGCGACGGTGAAGGGCTTGAAGTTAATAATCTTCGGCATCTTGACTTGTTGGTAAATACCGCCTCGCCGATATTGCCCAAGACCAGACACATCACCAATAGAAAAGGTGTAGGGTCCCCTGACGGTAATCTCGCGAGGCTCGCATCCATTCAAGCCTTCCATGCCCTCAATCTCGGAGAAGGTGACACGGTCACCGTCTTCCAATCCATGCCTAGTTTCATCTAAAGCTGACACAAGACCTTCTTCATCAACTCCAGCCACAATCCCACTCAGTGGGGTTTCTCCGGTCGGGTCGACAACGGTGAACTTTTCACCAAAGTCGCAAAAAAGGGAGCCGAACAGACCAAAGGTATCTGCGACAACCACATAGATTCCCTTGGAGTGGCAATAATCGCCGATGGCCTTCTGGGATTGAAGAGGAGTATTGGTGAGAACGACTACCTGGTATTTGTCAAATTGCGACAAGTTGCCATCGAGGCTGGTGCTTCGGAGTCAGAACATCATATTATATTGTTGGAGCAAGATGGGGGTCAGGTTACCTAGAAGCCTCGTGGATCTTGACAGGGGTATAGGCATTCAGCTCGGCCACTCGTGGGGTCGTGGCATCATGTCTGGGTTTGCCAACGTCCTCGGGAGTGAGGAAGAACTGGGCAGAAAGGTCTGCGATCTCGACAGGTGCGCGGTCGTAGAGCGTCAGGCTCTTTACACCAGCCAGGGCGATATTCTTGGCGATTTCGACGCCAAGACCCTTGAGACCAACAACAAGAACATTGGAAGCTCCCATGCGTTTCATAGCCTCGTGGCCAAGAACGTAGAGCTGTCGACTGTAAAGGGATTCATCGATCTCGTTTCGACCGACATCAGATTCGTCTACCTGCATAATGGTCGCAGGATCGACTTCTGGAGACTGTGTGGTCTATGAAAGATTCACGATTAGCACAATGGATTGCATCTCACGAGTGCCATTAGTTCAATCCAGGCACCGGCGTTCCTGGCACAGGGGATGTGGCAGTCAACCGCTGCTAGAGTATCGAGGTTGAGGCAAACGAGCTCCGGGCAACTTACAGCCATGATCCGCTTGATGTTTGGCTGAGACTCTCCGTTGGAGAGCTTTCGCTTCCCCAGCGCGTCTGAACTGGCCGAGGGCGGAATCTTGAAGACAAAAGACTCAGCACCTAAGGATGAGCTAAACCCCACCAAGATGCTAGACGTAATGGGAGGGGGATGATTGCAAGAGTTGTGGAACGGGTTTCTTGTTCGCAATTCGACTTTTTGATGGTGGCGGGGGGGTTGCGCCTGCTGTTGTATGTTTGAGCTGTAATGGCGAAGCTGCTGAAGCAACGTGGGCAGTTGTCGTCTGGGATCGGTAACCAAATCCACTTGGGACGGTTGATGAGGTAATGGCCGGATCGAGTTCTGGCGAGATGACAAACGAGGCGCGGGTGGAGGCCACTCGCGGCCATTCACAGCCACTCACTAACACTCACTAACACTCACGGCCACTCACTGCCCCCCCTCGAACAGCTTCATGCAACGAGTTCCGGCTCGTCGGCCAGCGATCAGGATCAAAACACATTCTTGGCACCCTGCCATGCCAAGAACTGACGATGAAGCATCATGCTGTATTGGATCCCTCAACTCGGCGACGACGAGCTCCCACGTTGACAGCAAATTACTGGCTTACACCAGTTGACCCTTACTAGAATAGAAGCCTCTAATACTCGGTAGAAAGCGTTTGCGTTTGTGGACGACGTGGGCAGGCGTGGACGGAACAATCCACTTCGATCCACCCACCACCACCTTCTACATCACGTCTGCTATTCCCAAACACATACACACATACACTGAAGCAGAGGCAAGGCAAACCAAAGTAGCATCCGAAATCGCCATCTCATCATTTATGATAGCTGGGCCTGTTTATAATACCAACGACTCACTGGCTTTACGGCGTGCCGAAACAATGTCCCCAGCTTTCTGCATGCGTTCCTCCACCATGGCGTTCCTCCATGAACATTTCTCTGTAAATTCACATGTCCTGCATTTGAAGGCTTCTTCAATGTCTACGCCCACGGCCTTGCGCTCGCCTTGCCACCATCTCATATAGCGTTTCAGATATCCGTCCAACACTTGGCTGGAAACCGGAAAGTCATGTATATCGATCTCCCTGCCATCGTCTCTGTGCACATATTGAACCCGCAGCATCTGGCCCATCGACGCTTCACCTTCTGGGAATGTTAGTTTGACCTCTTCTTTGACAAGATTTGCCAGCTCCCTCAGAGTTTGATACTTGAGCTGTTCATGACTGGTAAAGTCCTCTTCGTCTGCAACTTCACTGCCCTGAGATTCGCCGTCTCCGTTTGCATCGAATTCACTCAACGAACAATCGTGGAATATTTCATCATGAAGATCTCCCATTTGAGCAATAAATCCATCTGAGAGAGTGGCATCTGCGTCCAGCCCATAGCGACGAAATAGTTTTAGGAAATCCAGCTTCCCGGCGGCGATTTGCGAGATAAAACGATGATAGAGCATGAGTTGAATTTTGGCCGGCCTCAGCAATGGCTTTGTAATCGGAGCCAATGACCCTCTGGTTTTCACGTCGGCTAAATATACCTTGGGGAAAGCGGTGTTTTGAGAAGATTTCACATCCAGGACAAAAAAATCTGTAAGCGATGTTTGTTTCGGATGGCGTTGAGTTTGCTCCACAAGCTCTTCTTCGAAGTCTGGGTTCGGATTCTGATGGCTGACTGCATCTATCACTCCGTTGACAAGATTCCCTTCGACGATTCCCCAAACTTCGAGCTCTCGTGTCAGGCCCGTCTCACGCAGAGTCCGCAGGCCTTGGATGAAATTCCATAACCTGAGGGCAAAGCCGTCTTCTTTCGTCAACACATCAACCTGAACTGTCGTGTGAACCTCATCTTCAAGCTTTTTATGAATTTTAGAACCTCCTTTCATGGCTGCTGTAATTGTGCGCCGGCCACCGGGGAGTTTTGTTAGTGTGTACGAGTACTGCAGTTCGCACCAAGCACCCGCAGTAAGATCCGTCACGGACAGCGGTCGCTTAGGAAATGACCTAAACCTTGATAGTGGAGAACGGTCATCTTCATGACTGTCAGATTCCACAGCCTGAGCATTCGCAACTGAGCCCTCTTTTCCCTGAAGATTTTCGACCTCTGTCAAGGCGCGACTCACTAAACGCTTGAGGGTCAGTCAGCGCAAATAAGCGAAGAGATGCGGTTCACTGATACGCACAGTTTGGATACGTGACGCTTGCATCAAGCGACACGGGAATGATGGATTCCGGACAGCAGGACGAAGACTCGTGACTAACAGCTTGGGCTGCCTGCAAGCCGTCAAAGACACCTTGGCGCGTAAACTTGGAGCTTTCATGATGGCTGATGGCGTCTGTCTGGCTAGGAAGCGCATCCAGACGTGCAATGCTATCGGTTGGCGCAGCTGGTGTATCGACCACGGCAGTCGAAGGGTACGGCCGGCTCTGTTCAGAAATAAGCTGAATCAGGAGCAGCTCATCTTCTGGTGAAAAGTCAGATCCATAATCGCTGCCATTATCCAAGATTTCGTGCCCAGCCATTTCAATTCTGGGAGTGGTGCATCTTGACGACGTCTGAATGGTAATGAGTTCAGCTTCCACTGGCCTATCGAAGCGCCCTATCAGCGTGAATGGAGGGGGCGAATCCATAACCTTGGCGCGTGAGGTGCACGCGGTCACGTGAGCGTTGGGGGCAGAGAGGGGCCCTAATATCTAAATTAGGCAGGTGGTAAAAGTTTCATGTTTCTGCATGCTGAGAATTCTGCCGCTTTTTGCCGTTGGCTGGCCTGCCGCAGCTCCGCAGCTTTGCCCGTGGGCTGATGCCAAAAGATCAAGGCACCATCGGACCTACTAGGTCAATGCCTATCAAATCATTCATGCAGTCATTACTTTTTCTTGTGGAGACTGCTTCAATTCTAGGCAGAGCGTCAGATCAGCCAAAGCATCGCGTTATTACCAGGCTGCCGTATTGCTGTTATCTGCGACCATTCGATGTTGGCACAGCTGTTGCATCATACGCAAGTAATACAACTCGAAGACATTAGAAGCTGAAGCCACCACTCATAAAGCAGTACTTCGCCAACGGAACAATTCATCGATGGAACCGGGCTAGGACTTTGAGTTCCGACTGTTTCAGCAGTGCCTGTCCTGCGGCCAAGTCTGTAAATGGTTGCCTTGGCTGGTTTCTGGTGCCTGCTTGACTGTGACGGACGGCATTCATGGAGCTTCACTGAAGGCAGAAGTCATGCTGACCAAAACACTATTCGGCCTAAATCAGGACAGCCAGTGCTCATTTTCTTCGCTATTGATGAAGCTTCACTTTTTTTTTATTGGTTTTGTAGAGGTCTACTTAGTTATGGCAATGGACGAACATCGCCCGCAATGTCAAGGAGCCATCGCCGGTCTGAAACACGACGAAAAACACGACTATGGCGGCGATGCGGCAAATGGACCCAAGTGTGCAACTGGTGCGAATATTCTGACGCTGCCAGCAGAGCTACAACTGGCAATATCGAATCTCCTGGTTTATCCGGACGCATTGTCTCTCAAACACACCAACAGAACCTTTTACGGCCTCGTCGATACTGGTGTGGTGCTGAAGATCGACTGGCTGGTCTCCCGCCGCAAACTACATTTGGAATGTCCCAACGACAGAAGCTGTGACCTGAGAAGCGATCTTCAATTTTGTCGTGGCAGCTTCGCGTAAGTTGATCGAAAATACATGTCTCAATGCAGCAACCGAGCCGCCATTTAACTTGCAATCAAAATGTCAGGCTATTGATGAAACGACGGCGCGAACACATCGAGTGTGATTGTCGACCTGGTATTGGTTGTATTGTCTATGGCACGCCAACCTGCTCACACCGCCAAAGGAGCCCAGGGAGATGGCGATCTCGCGTCCAAAGCAAGATTACGATTGAACTGTGTGGGATTCTATTGGCCTTGTTACCTGTCTTGCTTGTCTGGTTATGGACTGCGGTGTCCAGGTGGTGCAATGGCACGGCTCACTGATGTCTGGCCATTACCAAGTACTCTCTCTCATTGGCATTGGTTGCACAGGTTGGGTGGTTCTTTGTTCTAACTGCTGCATATGCAGAGGGGGGGTCAGAATGAAGCATGTTATTTTCAGACGCCTTGGTTTTTCCCTCAAGCCTCTCCAACATGAAGCAAGCACCACAATGCGTCGGGGATTCTTAATCAGAGCATGGAGGGGGCATCAAGAACTCTTGTTAAAGCCGCACGTCAGCATCATCGCAATGCTTATTACCGCATGTCATCGAAAAGAGACTTGGATACTGTTGCCTTAGACGTATTCATGGTAAGCCCGTGTTTGTTGTAGCTAGGTGGCTCTGCATGGATGATGATTGCACGCGTCTGGCGCTTGGGTTTCCGCTGTGATAGCGTCCAGTCAACCGACCCGTGGTCTTGGTCTCTATGCAGAACCACATGCACTTCACTGTAGCCTTGGCTATGGCCGTGTATATGCAGAGACACCGGAAAGACGCGTCCCTGACTTCATTCTCTTGAGAGGGACTGTCACACCATTCGAGTTCGTATCAAGCTCATCAATCTGCCGATGGTTGCTCGAGCAGAGAAAGCCTGTTCTCCCGGCGTTTCCTGTAACCGCAATGCTTGCTTACCCCTCACGAGAAGTACAAAAGAGACAAACAGAACAAATGACGGATGGGCCACGAAGGCTCAACAAACCACCTGCGTTTCAGCGAGTGGCTCTCATCAATTGCGTGGAACAAAGAGGCGCTGCAAGTGTACGGAGAACATGGCCTGGTTGCCACTGCCAGGGTACTTGTGTGAACTACCTACGGATTACACCTGAGGTAGTTAAACCAATCGAGCAAAGCCAAGTTTTTTCTTCCTGTGGGTGGCAGCAATCGGCGGATTGCGATGCCAATCATTCCCACGGAATGTGTTATTAATAATGCATGGCCGACTACGGACTAGACATGCTGCCTAAAAGTCATCGCCGGCACCTTCTTTGTTGTTGGGAGACCAACCTTGAAAACGCTCCGTGCATAAATTTCTGACAAGTCATTCTTTGAATGGTAGGTAGTAGGCAGGTACCCTCGGGTGAGAAGTTGGAGTTGGAGTTTGAGTCGGGGGTGGGAGGGCCGAGGCCGAGGCCGAGGCTTTTTCTGTCGTTTGTGACAGACATGATAGCACCATTTTTTACCTGTGGTCGCGCCTTCCTTGTTCCTGCCATGACAAGTGTGAAGTGTGATAAGTCCCACGCAGTGTGTGACTGGCACGGGTTTCCACCCCCCCCCCCTTCCTTCCAATCTGTCAGCAGCATTTCCGTCATCTACACTAGGCGGAGTACAGAACACACCATTCTACTTTGTGGTAATTAACGGAGAGCAAAAAGAGAAGAAGCGCAAACCTCACCGGGCAATGGCCGAAGAGTGCTCGGGTCCCAAGATGCAGCCGCATTTGTCCTTGAGAGCGGCACGATGATGGCGCACTCCGCCTTGAATCTCTGCCATGGCGACTCCACGCCACCTGGAGACGCCATCTTTGCTTATAACCCTTCGTCAAGAATACATCTGGCATTGCATTTTCAAGCGAGATGAATGTTTCAGCGCCCGAAAAGTCTCGTATCTCTGTGAGGGTACTTGATTGTTGTTCCAACTCTCGGTCTTGTTTCTACAGGACTTTCGTGTCATGCTTGTGAGTTATTATTATGGTATTTCACCACAAAAGCTGCGCCCTTATTCTTATTGTTTCAAGTCTATACATAAACACTCCATAGATATCATCTTACCCATGATCTTGAAAGTACGACACCACAGAAAGAAATTTGATCCGGTGGCTCAACTGAATCTAGGTTGGTGATAGTATCTCGCCTTGTCTTCGCAAAACCTTAGGTAGACAACAACTACCAGACTCAAGGAACACAAAAGGACAAGACAAAACGAAATGGCAGTCTCAAAATCGGAATTCTTCAAGCTATCTGCTACTCAAGCAGCAGAGTTGATAAGGCGAGACCATATCTCCGCACAAGACTATGCGCAGGCTCTGCTAGACAGAGTCCGGAATCGAGATCCTCAAGTGAGAGCGTGGGTGTATCTTGACGAAAAGGTTATCTTGGACCAGGCCAAACGGTTGGATTCACTGCCTGTCGAAAAGAGAGGTCCACTGCACGGTGTTGCAGTCGGGATCAAGGATATCTTTCTGACCAAGGGTAATGCAAGCACCTCGGCCCGAATACTTTGTTGAACTTACAACTGGCTGACTGCAAAGTGTGTCGTTAGACATGCCAACTCGCTATTACTCTCGCTTACACGCTTACGATGGAAATGCAGCCGCCGACTCAGCCGCCGTGGCTATTCTTCGCTCAGCCGGCGCAATCATATTTGGCAAGACGGCTACTACGGAATTTGCTTCCATGACCGAGGGCGGACCATGCACCAACCCAAATAACCCAAAACACACCCCCGCAGGATCATCTTCTGGATCTGCGGCTGCTGTGGCAGACTATCAGGTGCCCCTCAGCATTGGAACTCAAACTGGAGGCAGTATTGTACGGCCAGGCTCCTTCAATGGATGCTATGGCTTCAAGGTATGGGCGTATCAAGTGACCAATATTTTAGCGACCTCTCTATAAGACACTGACAAGGCCCAGCCCACCTGGGGAACAATATCTACCGAGGGTGTCGGTAGGTTCTCCATATCAGCAGACACCCCGGGCTTTTATGCGCGAACCGTTGAGGATGTTGAATTATTGGCAAGGTTGTTTCGAATCAATTCGCTCATGACTGCACCGCTGAGGCCATTAAACATTGCCGGAGCCAAGGTCGCCTTTATCAAGACACATGTGTGGCCGAATGCCGGCCCAGGAACCCACGCAGCCTGGGACCTAGCCCACAGACTAATCGAAAATCATGGTGGAAAGATCGAAGATGTTGAGCTTCCCGAAGCCTTTTCTCGTTGTTCAGAATGGAGAGAGACTGTTGTCATTCAAGAGGCTCGTGCTGCATTCCTGTCGAGTAAGTGCTCATACTTCGCCGCTGACATAGTGCGTCAAGGTGGCGAAAGGCTAATCAAGTGGGTTTTTTATCAGAGTATTGCGAAGACAAGAGCAAATTGCATGTTGATATTGTCAGTCTTGTAGAGAATGAAGACTTGCCCAGCCCGAAGGAGGTCCTTGAGGCACATGATGGCATCGCCGGACTGCGAACCGAGTGGGACCAAATAGCCCGTGACTACGACATAATCATTACACCAAGTGCTGTTGACGAAGCACCAGAGGGGCTAGAAGATACAGGAATAGCGGCAAGTCCCTTTCTCCGCTAACAATTGTCGATTTGTACTCATAGTCGTAGGTATTTTGCTCCATGTGGACTATCCTTCACGTTCCTGCCATAAACGTGCCCGGATTCAAAGGCGCATGCGGTCTGCCGATTGGTCTTACGGTTGTGGGATCCCGCTACAGCGACATGGAAGTTCTCCAAGGCGGTAAGGCTATAGGAGCTGTGTTCAACAAGTCGCAATGATGAGAGAAGATCATGAAGATACGCACAGAGACAAGCTTGCACAGGTACACGGAAATAGAGTATCCTTCAAATGGAAGTCTCTATGAGAAGAACAGTGTGGACATATGAGGTTTACATAAATCAACAGATTTTGCTCAGAAACATATAGATTTTCATGACGCGAACACACGAATACGTTGGCCAAAATATGATGGGCTAGATAGTACCTTCTGAACCCCAGCGTAGTGGCGTAGCGCTCATGTCGAACTCGATCCTTTTAGCCCTCACAATATCTCTGTGTTTCAAGACTGGCCTATCCACTTTCTTGCCGTCCGTTTTGAGCCCTCGGACAACGGTCTTGTCCTGGGTGCCGGCGTCGGGACCCGGGGAATGTACCGGAGTCGGGATGGGTCAGATGCATAATAATTGGGAGATTACCTGGTATTCGAAATATCAAAGCACCGACAGGTACATTTACATTCCGGCGAGGCCGAGAGAGATAGTCAACTGGCGCATGCAGTCGGCGCAGAGGGCGGCAATCCTGGCGACGTCGAAGCTCTTGTTGGTGCAGATGCACTGGGACCGAAAGGCGGTTCTCATCACGGTCAACGTCGCTTCGGAGATGGACGTGACACCGGTTGCTGGGCTGGTCGATGGGCCGTCAGATGGCCTTGCACTCACTCGTCGGGGGGGCGTCGCCGCCGTCAAAGTCCGACGTTGGCGTGGACAGCGAGGAAGAATGACGCAGCGGCCAGGGCGAGATTCTTTGCAGAGTACAGGTTGACTTTGACTGGGAGGACGATGTTGTTGATTGATTGTTTGTTTGTTGATTGAACAAGGTTGTGTTGTCGATGTCGGATATCATGAGATTAGGGAGGGATAATTCAGGACCATTTATACATTTATACACGATGGGGCTGTCTGATGAACCATTGACTGCCTACCTGGGTGCTCCGTATTACTGGGACTATGAATACAGACAAGATGACTTCGGTGTTGGGCCGGACTCAAGGAGCGGCGTAGCCCAACTCTATCACTTCTATTCAGATGTACATGGTCGTCTTGCGTGGCCCTACGACTGCCGTCTCCGCCTCGCAAAGACGACTCAAAAACATGAGGATGGTGTTTTGTTGTTGTCTTTCGGCTGTTGCTGATTCCGATTCTGAATCTCTGTACCCCTGCTTACTTACTCAACAGGCTCTTCATCTCGCTCTTGATTCTCGTGATGGTGCCTGCTCCGCCATACACCATGCCCGTGTACACCATTGCCACGCTAGCTCCAGCATTCAGCACCTTGAGCGCCTGATCTCCGTTCGTGATGCCCCCCGTAGCAAACAGGAGCTTCTGTGAGCCAGCTGACGACCCAGATGGCTGTGCGTCCAGCATCTTCCGATACCGACCGACAAGGTTCAGCGTGCGATCAAACATGGCTGGACCAGAGTACCCGCCCGTCTCCATCAGCGCTCTCTGCTCCTTGGCCGTGAGCCTGACGCCGTCTGGTATCAGGCCCGTCCGTCTCTTGGTGGTGTTTCCCACAATGACACCATCGACGCCGCTTCGTCGCACTGCCTCGACGATGCCCTCGAGCTGCGCGTCTTCTTCTTCGTCCGGCGACACCTTGACCATGACCTTGGGCGGTGCTTTCCTGTCCGTCCTGGCCGTCTCCTTGACCACCGCGGAGAGGAGTCTCGTCAGTGGTTCCGTGGCCTGCAGATCCCGCAGCCCAGGTGTGTTGGGGCTGCTCACGTTCACGACGACAATGTCGGCGTAGCGAGCCAGCCTCGACACGCAGTATACGTAGTCGTTTGCCACGGCCTTTTCGTCCCGCTCGTCCGTTTCCTTGTTCTTCGCAATCTGCACGGCCAACAACCTGCCGGGTTGTAGACTGCCGGGGGGCACGCCGGCTGCCCCGTCCAGCACTTCTTGCTCTGACACGCCTAGAGATCGCGAGAATCTGCGGAGTCTTTCCCTCAAGCGTCTGGCCACATCATCGGCACCCCTGGAGTTGAGTCCGTAGCGATTCACCATGCCATCTGTGGCAGGGACGCGGAAGACGCGCGGTTTGGGGTTGCCAGCTTGTGGGAGCGGCGTAATGCCGCCAATCTCGACCACGCCTGCGCCGAAGCCGAAGAGCACGTCGGCAATCTCGCCGTCCTTGTCCAGGCCTGCCGAAATGCCAATTGGATTGCTCAAATGCGTGCCAAATACCCATGTCGACAGCTCCGGTGTCTGCAGCGAGCTTCCTCTCTCTCGTGGCGCCAGTCCCAGCTCGTGCAGCGTCTTCAATGCCGTCGTGCCAGCGTGGTGAGCGTCTTCGGCGTCGGGGAACACGACTCGGAGTAGGCGCGGCACGATGTATCGGTGAACAAATGCTCGAGTGTCAGTCGTGTATAGATAGGCTACGTAGGCGGTAGCGGCGAGGGCACTGCCGTACAAGAGTGCCTTTGCGCGGCCGGCGTGGACCGAGGCTTTCGTCGACGTGGAGGAGACCTTTCGTCGTGCATTGGACAAGGGCGGACGGGCTGGGGCGGAGCGCAGGCCGGCGAGGGAGCGGGAAGCAAGACGTGATCGAAGGGCAGAGGCGGACATGGTTGAATTGAAAATTGATGGGCTCGAGGCCTTGTGAGCCTCTCAATTAACGTGGATTGTCTTCAGTTGTGTTCTGGGCCTCTGGCCTCTCTCTGGCTTTTGGGGGTGTGGATCTAGTAAGTTTGTTGGTCGGCTGTGCTGCCTGTGCACCCCCTGATCACCTGATATCCCACCCATGGTTCCTGCCACTTAACTTAAAGTCCGCCATCCTTGCATGAACAATATAAAAAAAAACTTAATCAGCACAATGCGGCGAGCCATCACCTATCGATGAGTCACCAGCCAAGGTCGACTTTAAAAGGTCTGGTGGCCCCCGAGTGGGTGGATTCTCTTCAGGCAACACGGGAGTTCATCACGAGTGTCAGACACCATGTGTTTTCAACATATCACCCACCTTTTGGGGGAATTTGTTCATTGAAACACGGATACAGCAGCCCGATGATGAATCCAAGTCGCAGTGTTTGTCTCGACGCATGAGGATCTGAGGCCCTAGAAGAGACGTCGGGGGGCATCAGCCGAAGCCGCGGCAAATCAGAAACACGGATCACAGCAGCCCGATGATGAATCCAAGTCGCAGTGCTCGTCAGCAACATGATGCCTTGCTGTCTGAGCGCTGTTTGACACGAGAATCTGAGGAAACATTGAAAGAAGGCTGATGACGTAAGGAATCAAACAAAGAACAGGTTCCACAGAGTTCGTGGTGAATGACCAAGAACGAGGGAAGAAGAACAAAGAATATAACGAAACAAGGTGTATGGATAAAACGATGATGGATGGTGGATGAAGATCATGAGGAGTGATGGATGAGGAGGAAGAAGAAGAAGAGAAGAGCAGAATCGAGAGAAGTGAGTCTTTGATATATACTAATCGCTCTCCGTGTTCCTTCCTCCTCACTTGTGCAAGTGATTGCGGTCAAAGAGAATTTGTTACGCTTCTTGGAAAGAGTAAGTTATGCTGGTTGCTCATATCCATCAAGGGCAAGTTGATCCTTCTTCTTTGAACATAGTATCCAGGTGCCTTCGCTTTCCTGTCCTGTAAGCGAGATTTCCCAGCGCTACTTCCGCAAGGTGGGGGGTACGGGGGTATGGGGGTGCAGTCATTGGTCGTGCTTTGCTGGTTTCGAGACACCAGACGCAAGCCAGTGAAACGTGCGTCCGCAAGCTGCTGCACAATCATCCTCGGTGAAGCCCATCTTTCTGGCCGTGGTCTTTTCGGAGTCTCGGTCGGTGTTGTAGGGTCTGCAGATGCCAGAACTCTGAGTACATTAAAGACTGCCCCACCTGCCACCTGTCCGCGGCTAAATCTGGATTTTGGGCTGCTGGCTGCGGCCAGGTTGCCAGCCTGCAACACGAATAGTGGGGCGGAGTTCGATTTGCTGCGACTTGTTGGTCCGTGATGCAGACGCAGGTAGCAAAGAGTCGGTACTGCATTGGCCGTTTCGGAATCATCATCTGGTCGTCGCCCGTACGTAGACGGTCAAGGGTCAAGGGTTCGTTTTACGAGAAGTTGGCAACACAACACCAACGATGACTGCTGCATACTCATCTCTTTCTTTGGTAGTCAGATGTGCTGTGAGACGGTACATAAGTACTAAGTGCTGTCCTGTCCCAGATTGGACCCCGGACCGCTTTCCACCTTTGCCCGCCAGCCCGCCAGCTCGCCTGCCCGCCAATCCACCCGTTCGATCGATCCTGCCTGCCTGCCCCTCCCTGCTCTGCTGGTGGGCTCGTCACTTCCCCAGCAACTGGTAAATAATAACCGGTTCATCACCTTGCAACTCCAGTCTTGTTGGGTCGTCATCGGCTTGCGCGCCGCCAAATCTTCTCAAACCTTCACATCTCCCCCTTCGAGCCCTTTGGTTTTGGTCCCAACAGCCACAGTCAACGCTCGATTGAGCCGTCCATATCGCGCTTGGCCTTGACACCAGCACTTGGCACATTACACCAAAAACTGAGACAATCTTCCGACATCGTTTGGAACTACCTATCGCAGCCGCCGTTCATTGCCGCTTTCCGCCTCTCTCGACTTAACCCACATGCTTTAGCGCTGCTTGTTTCAGCCTTTGGAACCCCGTGTCCCTTTGTTTGGGCTGGGCTGCATTTGTTTGTCCTTCTTATCTCTGCAAATTTTCCCTCATGAACAACAGAAGACGACAAAACTAGGTCCATCTGGCATTCCCTTCACAGACTACATTGCAACTTTGACATCATTGCCCGCTGCCTACCAAGCTGGTCGCTCCCCTGCGGCGCATACCTGATCCGCAACAAACTCCAACTTGCGACGCTCCCAACTGGATTGGTTCAACGACGCCGCTATTCAACTGAAAAGAGCGATACACTGCCTTCCGCCTAGGCCAATGTTGTAACATACTTGTCTACACTAGCCAAACCATCATGGAGGCTGTTCCCACGCTCGACCCGAGGAGCAGTGGCTTTGGGTCGGCAGGAAATCGACCTGACTCCTTCAAGATTATTGGAGTCTGTTTGGCTGTGGGCTCTGGGCTTTTTATTGGAACGTCCTTTGTCCTCAAAAAGGTTGGACTACTACGAGCAAACGAAAAGTACAACGAAGTTGCTGGCGAGGGCTACGGCTATCTCAAAAATGCCTACTGGTGGGGAGGCATGACGCTCATGATTCTCGGCGAGATTCTCAACTTTGTCGCATACGCCTTCACGGATGCCATCCTAGTCACACCGCTTGGCGCCTTGTCCGTGGTCGTAACTGCAATTTTGTCAGCTATCTTTTTGAAGGAGCGACTTAGCATGGTGGGCAAAGTCGCGTGTTTTTTGTGTATCATTGGCTCCATCGTCATAGCGTTAAATGGACCCCAGGAATCATCAGTTGCCAATATCCGGGATATGCAAAGCAAGTTCGTCACACCTGGCTTTCTGTCTTACGCCGGTGTCATTATCATCGGGTCCATCATCACGGCATGGTATGTTGGTCCCAGATGGGGCAACAAGAATATGTTGGTCTATATTTCCATCTGCAGTTGGATAGGTGGGCTTAGTGTTGTATCAACACAGGGCCTCGGCGCAGCCATCATAGCCTGGATCAGTGGTCAGCCAGAATACAAGGAACCGTTTCTATGGATTTTGCTCGTTTTTGTCATTGGCACTCTGCTGACGGAGATAGTCTTCCTAAATGTAAGTGGCTTGTCTCCCCTTCCCCCTTTCCTCCTCACCCAACGAGGTGCTGACATTCGGTTCTCACTGCCCAAATTGCTGACCAATTTTTGTTTCAAAAACGAAACAGAAAGCCCTCAACATTTTCAATGCAGCCCTCGTCACCCCTACGTATTATGTTTATTTTACAAGCACAACTATTATTACGTCCATAGTCTTGTTTCAGGGGTTTAAGGGGACGCCGCAGCAAATCGTCACCGTCGTCCTGGGATTCCTTACAATCTGTTCCGGGGTCGTTTTACTGCAGTTATCAAAGTCAGCCAAAGACGTTCCTGATGCTGCCATCTTTCAAGGTGACCTCGACCAGATTCAAACAATTGCTGAACAGGAACAGCCAGAGTCGGAGCCGAAAGCCGATGCCATCCGCGGAACAGCTGCGATTATGCGACGCATCTCCAAAGCCCGTATGAAAATGGAGGCGCGAGAGTTGGAAAGACTCCGTGAGGAGAAGATGGCTGAAAACATGGCTCCCATCAGCGAGGATGGAATATCAGAGTACGAATGGGATGGACTGCGTAGACGAAGGACGTTGGCGGCTGGAATGCGGGCACGAGCAGCTACCTCCCCACAGCCACCAACGCCATCGATCCGGACCGTTGCAAGTCCTTCAAGCCCTCACCCTCCGCTGGGAATGTCACGATTTCCAACCGAGGAGGAGCTCGAAGAGGCGGAGGCAGATCGTGGCACCTTGTTTTCGAGTATCGCTGGTACCATCCGGGGACGCCCACGTACCAGCAATACCCTGCCAGCATATGAAGACGAGTACCCGGTGAATAAGTCGCGCAGTCCATTGCAACCTGTTCCCTTGACTCATATCATGGTCCCTAAGCAAAGACCGGATGATGAGGCTGGCGCATACTATGGACCGACGCGCGAGCACGTCTTTGATAAGCAAAAGACCGAGGATGGTGGCGCCAGCGGGAATGCTCAGAGCATTCCTCCTACACCGCCACCGCATTCAGCCCATTCAGCCCGACGTCGATTTTCATTTAATCGGGTGTTCCGACGCAATACCAGCCGGTCTGAAGAGGAACAGGTTGGCCTCGTCAAGGAAGATGATGGAGAAGACCAACGCCCGTCGTTCATATAGATAATGTCTGTTGGCGTTGATGAACATGTCACGAATACGGAGTTGGAGCAAAGAGAAAGGACACGATACAAGCAAAGACGAGAAGGCCTGGATTCTTTTTGGTCTGCAGGCAAGCGGGTATGGCGCCTTGTTGGGTACACATACGTGCACATCGATATCTATATACTGCTTTGTTTTGTATTATTAGACAACATTGCATAAACAGCCAGGGGGTAAATAGGGTCCTGATACACACTTATGAATAATTACGAAGAACAAGACAAGAAGAATTCCCGTCTTTCCGTTTTCCTTGACTTTTTTTTTTTGGGGAGGGGGGGGATAAACAGATAGCCAACTCCATGGTCGTGGGTGTGCATTCAATAAGGGTTACAATACGCTTGCTAGCCAAAGCTCAGAATAGGCCGGTTTGAACGCCTTCTGCCTACCATCATTCATTTTCATATGCCAACGCTAATCAACTCAGCTCACATGACTCCGTAAACGCCAAGAGCAGGATGCAGATAATGCAACAAAGATCAGCCAGGGGCAGAACAGACGATCCATCAGCCGACTGACTCTCTTTCACCAATCTACAGCCCACCCATTCTCCTCGAGAAACTCCTCGCACGCTTGTCTCAAAGCGAGGTTTGGCCGCAAGTCGCTCGCTTGGAGGGGTTCCCTTGTAAGAGGGTCGCTGGGATGTCGGCGCAGATGCTCCATGATGGTTGCGCGTTCGTATGATTTGCCAGTTTTGGTCTTGAAAAAAAAGCTGGTCAGCAAGGTTTCCCCGCTCATCGAAAAGCCCCTTCCCCGTCTCTCCTTTTCTTGGTTCCGGGAATAGAAGTCATCTGGTAATAGGCAGACCAACCGACAGAGACTCACAATAACCGGGTCAACCATGACGCCAAAGCCAATATCATCAATGACCCACTCCGGCACCTCCCTCCTCCGCAGGGCACTCTCTCTGGCCCTGTCAAAGACGGCCCTCATGCGCGACATCTTGCGCTCGGTCTCCTCCCGTATGGCGTCTTGTTCGGAGGGATTATCCCCCTCGGCGGCCGCGAGCATCTCGTCGCTCTCCCTGCGCAGCATGTCCACCATCTGGGCCTCCAGGTCGTGCTCCTCCCGGAGGCGCATCTCCTCCTTGTGGTCCCACCTTTCCTTCTTGCACTTGAGGACCATGGCGGTGACGGCGGCGAGGGACTTGTCGTTTGTGGCGGCGCAGAGCTGGTGGGCTTGCAGGGCGCGCGCGAGGGAGGCGTCGTGGTCGCCCAGGGAGAGGAGGGCCTGCGAGAGGTAGTAGTTTGCTTTCATGGAGGAGGGGGCCAGGGCGAGGCAGGCTTGGCAGTCGGCCATGACGGAGTCCCAGTGGCCGAGCTTGAGGCGGGCCATGGCGCGGTTGGTGTAGAGGGCTGGGTTATGGGGGTCTGCTATTATGCTGTTTTTGGGGGGGGGGGGGGGGATTTTGTCAGGAACCTGTGTTATCATGATGTGGTGGGGTTTTGCATACGGTATGCTTGGAAATTCATTTGGTATGTAAATGTC